>PISX010011005.1:0-67468 GCA_004024625.1 Mellivora capensis | reverse complement strand
GAACTAGAGGGTATCATGCTTAGTGAAATAAGTCAGTCAGAGAAAGACAACTATCATATGATATCCCTGATATGAGGAAGTGGAGAGGCAACATGGGGGACTAGGGGGGCAGAAAAAGAAGAAAAGAAACAAGATGGGATTGGGAGGGAGACAAACCATAAGTGACTCTTAATCTCACAAAACAAACTGAGGGTTGCTGCGGGGAGGGGGGAGCGAAAGGTGGGTGGGGTAATGGACATTGGGGAGGGTATGTGCTATGGTTAGTGCTGTGAAGTGTGTAAACCTGGCGATTCACAGACATGTACCCCTGGGGATAAAAATTTGTTTATAATAAAAATAAAAAATAAAAAATAAATATATATTAAAAAAATTTAAAAAAAATAAATGAACTAAGAATGAATGAGTACACAACACGAAAGAATCGTGAAATAATTATACTGAGTGAAATAAGCCAGACAAAAAATAAGAGTACATGCTATGTAATTCCATTTACAGATAACTCTAGAAAATGCCAACTAATCTATACTAACAGAAAGCATATTAGTGGTTACCTGTGAAGGTGTGTGAAGGGAAAGGAGGAAGGAATTGCAAAGGAGCACAAGGATATCTTTGGAAATGTTAATTATGTTCGTTGCTCTGATTGGGTTGATGGTTTCAGGGGTGCTCTTTAGACATGGGAAGTTTATTTTCCATTAATTTAAAGATTTTTAAATTTATTTTTGTGAGAAAGAGAGAGCACAAGCAGGGGGGAGAGGGAGAGCAGACTCCCAGCTGAGTCTCAATTCCAGGATGCTGGGATCATGACCTGAGCCTAAGGCAGATGCTTAATGACTGAGCTACCTAGGTGCTGCCTTCTGTTAATTTTTTTAAAAAGCTGTTAATACTTTAATGTTGTGTTGTGCTTAATTATTGAAAAGTACTTTTATACATACTGTGCCATCTAATCATTCCATGAACTTTTGGTTATTCTAAATGCAATCACAGCTTGCAAGTGACAGAAATACACACATCATCATCTCCAATGTGTCTCCATTAATGTCTAGTCCTGTTTAGAACCGAAGTGTACTCAGAAAAACCAGTTCCGTGAGCTGGTGTTACTGGTGATTTCTCACATTCATGTTTTGTGCAGTTTGGAGAGATTGACTAGCTACATAAAATAAACTCTGAGTGACCCATGCTCCCAAACTTTCACAGGTTTTTGTCTTGATTGCTGCTGCACATTTTCACTGCATTTGCATGAGGCCAAGTATTATTATTATTTTTTTAATTTATTTGACAGAGAGAGAGAGATCACAAGTAGGCAGAGAGGCAGGCAGAGAAAGAGGAGGAAGCAGGCTCCCCACTGAGCAGAGAGCCCGATGTGGGGCTCGATCCCAGGACCCTGAGATGATTACCTGAGCCGAAGGCAGAGGCTTAACCCACTGAGCCACCCAGGCGCCCTGAGGCCAAGTATTATTAACAGAAATGACATCTGATTTGAGTTTCCTGAGGCCTTCCTAGGTCTTTAAACTTATAGCACTTATCACTGTTTCTTATTCAACAATTCATTGTCTGTTTCCCTCAACATCTTTCATAGTGCCTCTTTTATGGTTGTACAACTCCTTTTGCTTGTTTGTTTGTTTTTTGATATCCTATATCATCAGTTTGGTTTCATATTCCTTGAAGATAGGAACAGTGGATATTCTATTGTAAAATGTTCCAGTGGACCCCAATGCTTTTTTTTTTTTTTTTTTTACTTTTAGTAGGTGGGCAAATAATTATTTGTTGATATGGACACTGCTTTTTCTAGTATCTATCCAGGTATTCCATAGCCTTGAGTTTTCCCTTGCCTCATTCTCACCCCATGGATTTCCAAGCTGAGTCTTTCTTACTTTTCATACAAAATAATTAATATTTTCAGTTATGGGTTAATTTTTGTCTCATATTTCATTTTTTAAAAATTTAAGGATTATAATTTTTTTACTTTAATTCCAGTACGTTAATATACAGTATTGTATTAGTTTTAGGTATACAATGTAGTGATTCAGTAGTTCTATACATTATTCAGTGCTCATCATAAGTGTACTCTTTAAACCCCTTCACCTATTTCATCCATCCCCCACCCCACCCACCCTCAGTAACCATCAGTCTGTTCTCTATAGTTAAGAGTCTGGTTCTTGGGGAGCCTGGGTGGCTCAGTCATTAAATGTCTGCCTTAGGCATAGGTCATGATCCCAGGGTCTTGGGGCTGAGCTCTGCATCTGATTCCCTGCTCTGCAGGGAGCCTGCTTCTCCCTCTCCCCTTACCCCTGCTGTGTTCCCTCTATCTCTGTGTCTCTCTCTGTCAAATAAATACATAAAGTCTTTAAAAAAAAAAGAGAGTGTGTTTCTTGATTTGTCTGTCTCTCTTAAAAACAAACAAAAAAGTTAAAAAAATAAAACTCAAAAACTAGGGAGAGACAAAACAATTTCCTGGAGTAAGGCTAAACTGATATCTATTAGAAAGGGAGAAAAAGGAACTTATATATTAGCCAATTCTAAGTGTAACAAGTAAAACAAAAATTGTTTGTAGAAGTTAATGTGAGAAAGAAGAAACCTGGAAATTGTTGGCCACACAGGGGTTGTTTTGGCTTGCCTACTAAGGAAGTTTTTGTTCAGGTTATGTTTTCAAATGAGTAGTTGGTAGCATGAATAATAATACAAACTAATGAAAAGGATTGGTTTACTAATCAAGGTGATCAACTTGGGGTAAGGGTCAAGAGGGACTAACAAAGCCCCTTCCTCTCAACATTAAATCCTAAGCCAGCAGAAGGAAGAGTTCCTGTCAATCTTCCTACTCCTTCATTAACCCTTGCACACTTAGGAACTGTGCTTCCATACTCAAGTCTCTTAGCTCAAGTCCTTTAGAGAAAGCTCTATGAAGGGAACAACACAGATTTATCATTTATGAATTATTCATCGTTATCATTATTAGCTTTCATAATTCCAGCCACACTGCTCATGTGGCTCTTTCTTTTTGCTTAAGTCATATAAAACTCAGCTGACAGAACATTAGCAGGCATACCATGGGGAATTACTGGGGCCTGGTTTGGCTGATTATAGTTGCCTCCAATAGTACTTCCAGTGATTTTGTGCACACATACTTTGTTTGCAATTTTCAGACACAAAGTTCCCAAAAAACTATAGTGTATCAAAGCAATAGCTTGGAGCCAATGTGTGTTCTCACTGGAAGAATGTGGTATCTGAGCAGGGCCAGCTTCTCGAGTACCAATAACAAGCACTGTTCATCCATAGTCTGCAGTGTGGTGGGCACAGTGATATGGGTGGCTAATGTATAATAGTATAATAGGCCATTCTTATGACCTTTCAGGCAGTCAGAGATATATGGTATAAAATCATCTCCCCTAATGATATCCTAAATGTCACTAATACTGACCCATTGTTTGAATTTTGGGCTAAAGTTAAAAAATGCAAATATCTAAGTAAGAGTTTATATCCCAGCCCCTGGCCCCTTATGATAAGCCTGCTCATCAGATTATTCTCTCCAAGCCAACTGGAAAGAGAATGGATTGAGAGCATAGCCTTTCTGCTTGGGGAGAGAAGTTGGCAATCAAGGGATCCAGAATTGCTGGCCTGGCAGCAAGTCTGGCAAATCTGATGCTGGCCGCTTGCTACTCTGTGTGTCTGTCCCCTGGAGTCCCACTGGGATCCTATAAATTTTGAGACTGATCTTTCAGGCTACAGGGAGAAGCAAGTTTCTCCACAGTAGTGAAGTTTCACCTTATGGTTATCTGTTTCTCTATCGTCAATACATGCCAGAACTCTCAGGAGAACCATTTCCAGGAAACTATTAATTGAGGGGAAAAATGTTTCTCAGGCTTTTTATTTTGGAAGACAGGAAAGAAGTTGGTGCCTACTTATAGAGCTTCATGTCTGTTTTATTCCATTCAACTACAAAAAAAACCCCAAAAACCTTATAAATGAAATATTATTGAACTCTTTCTATGTATGAGTATAGGAGAGGAAACAGCTGTCCTGAACTTATGGTCCCCGGCTAAATCTGAAAATTAAGATGAAAAAATAGATTAACAAGAGAGAAGTTTTACATGACATAGAAACCATCATAAAGGAAGTAAGACTCAAAGGAACAGTTAAACCTGAACATTTTGGGCTGAATTTGATGAAGAGTGGGCAGTTGTGGAGCAATATGGTAGGGTAAAGAGTATGAGCTAAGTGTAGTGAACTGGGGGCAAGTTAGGAATGCCTGTTTGCTAGGACTCTTCTTGGTGTCCCACTGTTTTCAGAGCTAAGGATGCCCCCTTCCTCTACATATAGGGAGGATACCTCTCACATGAAGGTTTTATGTTGTAGGGAAGAAAGGCAACTGGGGTTGGGGCTGAGGGACACTGGGGAGGTGAGAGTGACCTTCCTGCTTCTGCTGTTTTCTCAAACCCTTTCAGTTTCAATATGCCAACGTACCACATTTTGGGGTAGCATATTCTGAAACTCATCAGAAGAAACAGAGAGGAGAAGGGTGTTGAGGGAAATTGGGGGGGAGATGAACCATGAGAGACTATGGACTCTGAAAAATAACCTGAGGGTTTTGAAGGGGCGGGGGGTGGGAGGTTGGGGGAGCCTGGTGGTGGGTATTATGGAGGGCACGCATTGCATGGAGCATTGGGTGTGGTGTAAACTTGTGATCTCTGTCTGTGAAAAAAATAAATACAATATTAAAAAAAAGAAATGAATGTTATGGAAAAAAATAGGTGGGGAAAATGGCTCTAGGTTGAAAGAGACTTAATGCAATGCATAAAAATTTGTTGACTTCTGGCTTTAAAAAATGCTATAAAATATATTTGAATAACAAAAAAAAAGAAGAAGTAGAGACTCATGAAAGCCTATCTTGATTGATTCATTCATTCATTTGACAAATATTTATTGTTCTCTTACTATATAGGCACTATTGTGTGAGCTACAGAATTTATTGTGTGCGCTACAGGTGGAAAAAAGAGAGAGAGAGAGAGAGAGAGAATCCTCTACCTTAAGGAGTTTACATATCATGGGGGAAGCCACCAATTATAGTCAGTGGCTTTGCTTTAAACCCAGTTCTGTCATATTTCCTCGTTATATATGGTTATCAATCACTGAAGGATAAGGAAGTGTATTAGAAATGCTAGAGATTCATAAATACTAAGGCAGTATGAGGAAAAACTATATGCATCTGTTTTCTCTAACTCTGTAGGTCTTTCACTTTGAGCTTCCTTTGGAGATGTTCTGGATATTCAGGCTAACTTGCAACGCTCAAATGAAGGGAGCTGTAAGGTCAAAACACAGGTGTTGAGATGTTGCAAGTCCTGCGGTTTCTTGAAATAACGCAGGGACTCTGCTTTGGGAGGGTACGGTGTCCCCACCTGAATGGATGCCCCAGGATTGTACTTCTTTATGGTCCATTTGTGGCAGGGACTGTATTTTCCTTTACTTCTGAGCAGCAGTATTGTCTAACTGAATGACTACCATGCCAAGGAAAGGAAAGACTATGTCCTGCCATGCTGTAAAGCTAGCCTGAGTGCCTCCAAAAGCCCAGATTTCCTCTGAATTGGGGTGAGGCAGAACAAAGATTGCCAGCGAATCGGGTGAGGTTGGAGTCTTGTCTTTAAATATTGGTAAACCTGCTGGCAGGACTTACAGACACAGGAGTGCTCATACACACTCACACACCTACACACACACGTGCACACACAACCCCAGGTGGAGTGGGGAATTAGTCAGCAGAGGCCTGACAAAGTGCTTCCTACACATGCTGTTCTGTCAGGCGGCACAGCTTCTCGGGCTTCAGAGGTAATTACATGGATTTTCTGTCTTGTACTTGCAAAAACACAGCCCAGCACTGCACTGCCACGGCTGGCTCGTTGCTGACAACGCCTTTGGCTCTGGCAGGCGGCAGGCTGCGGGAGAATGTTTACATGCTCTCTTCTAAGAATTCAAACCCAGAGAAGACACAGGAGGCACCAGTGGAAAGAAGAGGGGCGAGGGTTTACATAAGGGTGAGAAGGGTATAGAGAGGTTTCCCTTGGGTAACCAAGCAAGACCGTCCGCACCAGGTGGGGGTGTGCAAGATGGAGAAATTGCTCCAGAGAAGTCTACGATAACACTTGTATTAATGAGTTTTATTATCTTTCCCTTCATCCGTCAGCAAAATTACTTGGCCGGTCATATCCATTTTGCTTTCAATTGATCCATCCATCAATCAAAGTTATCAGACCCTGCATGCCCCAAATTCTAGTCTGGGCAATCTGTGTTTACCTGGGTTGGGGATAAGGCACAAACCACAGTCCCTGCACACACGGAGATTACATGGGAGGTGAGAAAATGATGTACTTATTTTAGGAGAACTGAAAGGAGAAGGCAGTTAGTGACTTGTGCCTAATTTGGGGTATGGAACACAAACCCTGATAGCAAGCCTTTACCCCACTCCTTGGAGATGTTTCCTCTTCTAGTCTTTATCTTAATGGGGATTATAAGCAAGACATGGGATCCAGAAACAGGAATAAAATAAGTGAGAAAATGTGCTTGGGTACTTCACCCTATTAAGAGCAAAACAGGACAGGGAGTAGATCAGAACAAGGAGAAAAACATCCAAGAGATTTGTTGTGGACCCAAGAGATGCCCAGTATAATGCTGGGGAGCAGGGCCTGAGCAAGAAGTGTCATAACCAATATACAGTGTTTCTTGAGCAAGGCCTCTGCATGTTGCATGGGGGTCTGTTCGAGGTGCAATGTCTAAGCTATAGGAGTAGAAGACCGCAGATCTGAAGCTTACGTCCAGGCTGCAGAAATAACCCCGGCTGTTATACCAACCAAGGTAACCGCTCTCAGTATTGACCGTGCATGGGTTTCTGAGTTTCCTATTCCTATGGATTAAGTTTGGTTGTTTCTGTGTATTTACACTGATACCTGGAAAGCTGACTCAGACCCTGTGGGGGCCTTGGAGTTGTGAGTAGCATAAAGTATTGCAAATAGGCCTAGACTAAAAGGTGTACTTAGACTTTGCTACTAATTGACTCTGTGGCCTTGAACAAGTCACTTCACTTTCCTGAACTTCTTTTATATCCTCAAATCATTTGGACATTATTATGCCCACTCCAGTAGTTCACCATGATGGGTGGTTTCCTCCAACCTAACAACATATCAGTCTCCAGCATTTCCATGCTCATGCCCGTTTCTGGCTCTTAACTCAAACTGTTTTTCTTCTCTAATGCTTCCCACAGCCCCCTCAGTCTATCAAAACCAGGGTTTGTTTCTAGGCCTGACTCGGGCCACCACCTACATGCTCACCATCTTTGTCTTTCCGTGTTTCCCTTCTTCCTTTGAACTCCAGAACAATGTATTAGAGCTAAGTGGTCAAGCTCTAGAGGCTGCATTGACTTTACTTATTTATTACTTACAAATATGTTTTTCTTCTATGTTCCCAAGAGGTATTAAGGTGCTTAATAGAGATTGACAAAATTATCGCTGATATTTTTTGATTCATCTCTCAGGGGGCTGGATACAATGGGGGAAAAGCAGTCAGATTCAGATTGGGAGATATTTGTGGTCTATACAAAATAAAAATAAAACAAAATAAAACAAAACAAAACAAAAGACACAAGTCCATAGGGGATATTTGTTAAATGACTTTCCCAACCCGAGCTAAAAAATTCAGATGCTTTTTCATTACGTTTCTCTGATAATTATCTTTCTCCTTAGGGGTTTCAAAGTCAGCTGTTTGATTAAATGCATTTAAAAAATCATTGAATCCTAAAGGTTAATCAAAAGATCTCTTTTCTATCTTTTGACAGTCTGTCTATCTGTCTGTCCATCCATTCATCCATTCATCCATGCTTGCAAATTAATGCATAGAACATCAGGTACTGCATTCATTTATCAAATATGGTACATGGTTGCCTAATAAGACAGGTGCTGTTTTACTCCCATTGTAGAATTGAAGCTCAGGGAAATCAGGTTACTGGTTCAAAATCATATGGCTGGCATGTGAGGCTAAATTCAAATATTAATCTATCTGATTTCAGTCTCTTTCCATCACTCAACCTTCATAAATAAATTTAATATATCCATAAAGCAGAGTTAAATAATTCCCGAAATGCACAAAAATGTTGGTTGGAGAATTAGTGAGTTAGGGTTTGGAAAAGTGAATCGGAGTGGATAGAATGCCTTTGGTGATTTGGAAAGAGCTTTGCAAAAGTTAAATTTAGGCATTCTATGCTACCTAAAACAGCTTCATCAGTGGGCCATTTGTGTAATATAAGGATGTCTTTAATACATTTAAGGCATATAAGACAGTCTCTTAAGTTAAAACAAGAAAAGAAGCAGCAGAAATTTTCTAGTGGACATAGCACATGCAAAGGTTCACAGAGAGGAAACAATTTCCTTTGCATGCCACAGTCACTCTTCCAACTCACTAGGATCCCATTGGTAGTACTGAAGAAGTAACCTGAAATAGGCTATGCTAGTAACTGACTCTTCTACAGAAAAATTATTCATAGGTATGCTTATTGTTTGCAATAGCAGTGTTCTAAGAACTTGCGGCATTTCAGACTCTCTCTTCCTTCCTGTTCATAAGAATTTCTGTGTATACTTAGTAGCTAGAAAACATTTATTTCCTCTCTTTCTTTTTTTTTTTTAAGATTTTATTTATTTATTTGACAGAGAGAGACCACAAGTAGGCAGAGAGGCAGGCAGAGAGAGAGAGAGGGAAGCAGGCTCCCCGCTGAGCAGAGAGCCTGATGTGGGACTCGATCCCAGGACCCTGAGATCATGACCTGAGCCAAAGGCAGCGGCTCAACCCACTGAGCCACCCAGGCACCCTCTTCTCTTTCTTAAACTCCTTTGAAATAGAAAATCAGGAATAAAAAAAATAAGCTCACAAAAAAATGAAGACAATTAAACGGGAGAAAACACGAGACTAGAACTGTTAACAAAATTTCTGAATAAACAGATGGTTAATAACTGATTCAATAGGTTGAAGACTGATAAAACCTGCTTCCTTGTATACAGAAGAAACATAGAACTAAGATTCATTCTGCAAAGCCCAGTTAGAAACTGGGGGTACCAGATACTTTTGAGGCTGAGGTTTCAGGTTAAGTTTGAAAATTGAGTGGATTTTTTGAAATTCATAAAATGAACAGTTAGAAACCAGGTTTCAATTTCAAAGTCCATGCTGTCAAGAAAATTCCCCCTCCTCCATCCTCTTGAGAGACGAAGCATAATAATACACTTGACTCAGAGACAGCACCAAAGCTGAAGGATGCCATCCTGAAAATGGGAGTTGTTTTTTTTTAAAGATTTTTATTTATTTGACAGACAGAGATCACAAGTAGGCAGACAGGTAGGCAGAGATAGAGGAGGAAGCATGCTCCCTGCTGAGCAGAGAGCCTGATGTGGGGCTCGATTCCAGGACCCTGAGATCATGACCTGAGCCAAAGGCAGAGGTTTTAACCCACTGAGCTACCTAGGCGCCCCTAAAATGGGAGTTTTTAAAAAATCTGAATATAGAGTGGAGTTTCCCACTTCTACAGCTCTCTTCCCCTAACAAGCTTTCCACATTATGAAAGCCAGGATTATAGCCCCTAGACAGAAGACTGGGATATTATCCTGCAAAGGAAACTTCCAACCCAGGAGAAAGGATCTACAGATATTAACAAAGACAAAGAGAAGGGGAAAGCTAGCTTCCCATCATACCATATTGTGACAAGGTGCACCACTCAGCAATCCCTACCTATGCCACAGAGAGTTTCTGGTCACTTTATTTGGGCCTCACCCTTAAGTATAGATAATACCCAAGGTTCACCACTTCTTTGTTTTATTTTGTTAAGTTTTTACATGAAAGGCGAGTACACAGAAAACAACATGACAAGCTAAATATAATAGAGACAAAGTTGGAATCAGAAGAAAATTTTAAGAAAACTACAACTGAATTCTTCAGGGAGCATCATTTATTCATTCATCCGTTCATTCATTTGTTCAGCAAATATTCATGAAGCAGGACCGTAAAGCGTCTATATCAGTCACTGACCCAGGTACTTGAGATATGTGGATGAACAGCCCTTTGCCTTTTTGGACCCTTTATTTGGTGGAGAGAAAATATTTTACCCATGAAAACAAGAAGAGGATATTATAGATAGGAGTATGAATACAATCAATCCATTTTAAAACTGCATTTTGAAATGCATAATAAAATTAAAAGTGAGTAGAAGAGTTGGAATTGAAGTTAAGAAAATCTCTTAGACACTTGAAGAAAATTATAAAGAGAGAGAAAATAAGGAAGAAAATATAAGATGATTAAGATTCAAAGCAGAAGGCCCAGTATTCAATGAGAATACAGAAAGAGAGGAGAGAGAAAATGAATGGTGGCAGGAAGAAGGGCTTATCAAAGTTATAATAAAATAAAATGTCCCAGGACATAGGTTTTCTTTTCTATGGAATCACTTGCAGTGGCTGACGATCACCACAGTTTCTCTGCCTTCTAGCCTCGCACTTGCTGGTTTCTTGGCCTAGAACCTACTTTTACCCTTCCTAACTGGCATCTGTGTACCTGTCAAGACCAAGGCAAGTGTCACCTCCCCAGGAAGCCTTCTCTCTCCCTTAGTCTCACCATCCCTGATGATGGCAGGTGCTCCTCCTTATGGTCTCATAACAGACGTGTTGCTCTCTTTCACAGATGAGTAAGCCCACTTGATGTCAGTATATTTTTCTTCCTCTACCCCAAATATGTGATCTTCTGGAAGGGAGGAATCATATCTTACTCATTGATATATTCTCAGTCCTGAGTGAAACACCTCTGTTCCTAATACTTTCTTATTTAATCTTCAAAATGATCTTAAGAAAGGAGGCGCTTTTTATCTTTAACATATGAAGAGCACAAGGCTCAGAGAGGATAAGTAACTTACAGATCATACCTTTTGTAAATGGAAGGACCACATTCAAAGCCAGATATTTAAGAACCAAAAGTTTTCCCACACTGTGCTGGGACACACTGGATGCTAGAGTAATGACACTTTACCAAAGCGGTCTGGGGGGTGGGAGACTTCAGGCCTTGTTCTAACCTGATCAGCTAGCTATATGATCTTCAGCAAATTACTGTTTCCCTTTTACAAGTCTCCTTCCCAGATCCGACAGCCACATTCTCTGGCACAGGCGCCCATATCTTGTCAGTGGCATGCTCCTTCAGGTAGTGGCTGCAGAAGCTTTGTGAAGCAGCCAAAGGACCCAGATATGAGCTGATAGGTTTTCATTATAACCTGCTGTATGTTTGGAGATGGATTTTCCTAAATGTGGACTTCGTGCTTACATTCTTCCAAATGATTCATACTTTACCTCTCTCTGCATCTGCACCCTAGCCTGCCACACACTGAAATTGCATGAAGATAATGTTATGTTCATGTATATGAACATGAATGAGTGTTGGGTGAAAATAAAGACTGATTTAGTATTATTAAAGTCATTTAAATTACATATCCATCCTAAACATTACAAAATATAAGTGGGAACAATCAATATTAGAAAATGGCAAGAAACAAAATTAGTGAGGCAAGATGTTTTATTTGAAAACTTTAAACAAAGAATGTCTAATAGGTGGGAACTGGAAAAAAATAAGTCTTGTTTTGACAATATTCATTTAATAGGGAGAAATATGTTGGAGAATATAGAAAAGACATTTTTTTTAAAGACAAAGGAAATTTGACACTATACAGTTTAAAAAGATTTATTTTGTTAAAAAATAGAATTCTCTCTGTATTATAGCTGTACATCCTATTACTTCCATTTGATACTGAAAAATGGAAAAAGATAACTCATATCTAAAGAAACATTGATTCCAGTGCATTTTCAATTCAAATAAACAGTCTTCACTCAACAATGAAATTCATATAAAAAGAAGTGCATTTTTTTCTTTTCCTCCTTTTATTTATATATCCACAATCAGACAAGCCATAACACTATCTAACCAACTGTATGTATTAACAAACAAACATAGATCAATAGCTATAATTTGACACACATGCACTGTTCTCTATGAAAACATCAATAGTCTAAAAGCTGAGTGGGCATAGCTGGAAAAAATATGCTTCACAGACACAATGTTGGCAGAAGATTAAATAACCAGATGTCAGGGAGAAAAAAAATTCAATGAAAGTGAATGCATATTGGAAATGTACAGGTATTCTGTAGAACTAAACTGCTCAGGATTAATAATAAGAAAATTATCTTCTACTTGCAGTCATTCAATTACTGTGTGTGCAAATATTTTGGATTGGCTGCTTCCTATTCAAATATATTATTATCTACCTAAGGAGTCCTGTTGGGAGTCAAGGCAGAACTAGGATATGAGTTGCACAATGCAATCCAATCTGAAAACAATATCTTAAGTTGCTATAGAGCCTTTCATAAGTGAAACCACAGATGACTTGTGTCATTCAAATCTACAGCACTGTGATGGAGCAATGAAAAGGGAATATATAACTTAGTAATGGGCTCAGGCAGCTGAGAGAAGCCAAGTTTATGTAGAGCATTTGATTGAAAATAGATGAAATTCAAGAGTGTGTCAACTCAGCCAGCACCTACACAAACCAAAAAGCAAATAAGCCATTTACCATTTTATTATAAGGCAATATGGATGTGGATAGGGCAGTTCACCCGGGACAGGGGCCATACACCATTTTTATCATTTTCCAATGTTATTATATAAAATAATTTATTGTAATTACATGCAATGGAAGACAATGTGTCTCTTAAGACTAATGTTTTTTAAGGGGTGACTCTTGGCTTCATAGCATACTCAAATGGTCAGGAGTGATCATGGCCAGAGAAAATATCAATTTATCACAGAAAACTTGTAATTCATTTCTTAAAAATTGCTATAATGCAGGTCTACAAGCATTGTCTCACAAACATCCATAGTTCTATAATCCTGAAATTGCTTAAAGAATACAATCTCATTGTTTCTGTAATCTTCACACATATAGGAAAGGAATACAATATGTTAAACCAATTCACTTGCTTACATAAATGTTATATGTCAGATTCTGTCTAGAAAATAAGAGAATAAAAAGAGGAAATGTACAATGGGATGGGGTTTAATATTGGATGAAATTACTTAGGTAGAAGAAGATACAGAATAGAGAGGTTATCTTCCCAGAGAAAAACAACCAAGAGAAAAAAAAAACCTGTCATTTAAAAACAGAGATATTAAAATAAATATGAAGACTTCTGATCAGAACATGGAAAAAGGAGCAGATGTATCAGGGATGTATCAGGCAAGAGGCAAAGTTTCAAAGTGATGAGTCACAGATTTAAGAGTGGAGATCAAGACAAAAACAGAAGACTGAGGCCATTGGAATAGGCATGATGTAAAAGGGGAATATGAAGACTAGACTACATTTTTAAAGTTACCCTAATATGCATTTTCATTTTTTTCTAAAGAAAAATATCATGAACAAAACATTGATAGATTTAAGTGGATAGGTGATGATGATAGATGACAGATGACAGATAGATAGCTAGATAGATATTTTTAAACATAAATCAGTAAGAAGGGGCACCTGGGTGGCTCAGTGGGTTAAAGCCTCTGCCTTTGGCTCCGGTCATGATCCCAGGGTCCTGGGATCGAGCCCCGCATCAGGCTCTCTGCTCAGCAGGGAGCCTGCTTCCTCCTCTCTCTCTCTCTGCCTGCCTCTCTGCCTACTTGTGATCTCTGTCAAATAAATAATAAAATCTTTTTTAAAAAATCAGTAAGAAAAGTATACAAATAAAATAAATAGACAAAGGGCAGGTTCAGATACCTAACTGTCCAATAAGCATATGTAACAATACTCAACCTCATTAGTAAACAATGAAATACTAAATAAACTATACTAATTTGGAATCCATCAAATTGTTTAATTTTTTTTTTTTTTTAAGTAGGCACCATACCCAGCATGGAGCCCAGTATGGAACTCAGACTCATAACCATGAGATCAAAAGATCTGAGCCGAGATCAAGTGCTGTATGCTCTACTGACCGAGCCACTCAGGCGCCCCGGTTAGTGTTAACACACTAAAGACGACATACCACTGTAACAAGCCTGTGATGATACAGGCACTTTTTCCATTGGTGTGATGCTTTGGAACTTTTTAGGAGAAGTGTTAGAATTTTGCATTCCTATTAACAATTTCAAGAACTTTATTCTATATAGATAATTATGGGGTTATGCAAATATTCAATCATATGTATTTATTTTAACATATACACATAAACATAGTCTAACACATAAGCCATTCACACATATTCATCAGAATGGTTCAGAGAAGCTTCACCTGAGATTTAAGTCCTTTCCTGGGGAACTGTTGAAGTGAAATCTGCTCCTGATCATCTTCTTCACTGGGTTTTGAGGACATTGAGGGATAGAAATTGGAGAGTGTAGTCTCATGGGCCAGGCTGGAGTGCTGAGAGAAAGTAGTCTATAAAGACATGTCAAGACATTGATTTGAAGAAGGATCTTGTGAGACCCTGACTTGACACAACACTGTTCTGCATCCCTAGAGACAAAGTCCAGTCAACATTTAGAGTGAATGTGAGGACTGCATATAACCTACTGGTGCTTTTACAGAGCTTGAAGTTCTAGTAATGTTGAGAGATCCAGAAGAAAGGCAACCCCAGAAAGGGGGACTGTGTTGAGAGTGGAAGTCTGTCAGCAGTGGCAACACTAAGGCATTACCCCCTGAGGGCATTAAAGAAACATGTACCACCTGAAATGAAATCATTAAAGAACTTTCTGTCTGGATATGTGTGACACATCTGGGGATCCGGAGACAACTGGGGAGACTTGAAGGTAATGGTGGTAAAAGACACTGGCCAAAAACATTGTCAAAATCAGCAAAGAAATTCCCTCACAACAACTCCAAAGAAGGAACACAGCCAAATACCATATAACTCCTAAACTGAGGCCAGGAAAGAAATGGAAGATTCTGGAATAAAGTAGAAGTAGTAACTTTCAGAAATCTCATGAATGTCATTAATTATGAAGCACACTGACTATATGCTAAGCTTTTCCCTTTCTTAACTGACATGTTGTAGCAGCAGCTCCTAGGGAAATTAGGGAGCATGAATGATAGAGCTGTGTCTCTGGTGGAAATGAATGCTTTGGCTCCAAATATTCAGTGGGAGTAACTACTCAGTCTATGGAAATGGTAAGCTCCTTCTAACTAGGTGAAGTGAATCTTCCTATAGGATAGGTAAGGCCAGTCGGAAATAGCATCTCAAAGGCAGAGGAATTGAATCCGGAATGCTGGTAAACTTACTGAACGCAGCTGCCTAGAATGAGGCCAGGGTAGAATAAAATCTCAGTAAAGATTTTTAGCTAGTTTACTCCTGCTAATATTTACATTTTTTCCCACCTATAGGAACCAGGTATTGGTGCTCTGAAGAACATACTAATTTTGTCGGAACTCATGCCAAACCCGTTACGTCCTCAACATATATAAAAGATCGGTAAGAAAATAAATGCCCCTATTTCAAATTATAGCTCAGAGAGGAAAGCAGCCAGGTTTCAGATCTTATGGAAGGCAGTAAGAAGTCCCCCCCCCAACATATACACACAGGCACATACATACACATGTATGAGAGGAAACAAAGTCTAGACATGCTGCCCAAGTAAGAGGCTATAAAAGAACAGAGGCAGAAGAAAAGGGAGCCTGGGGAATTAAAAAATAATATAATAAGGAGATGGATATGCATTTTAAAAGTTCAAATTAAGGGCTCCTGGGGCGCTCAGTGGGTTAAGCCTCTGCCTTCGGCTCAGGTCATGATCTCAGGGTCCTGGGATTGAGCCCCGCATCAGGTTCTCTGCTCAGCGGTGAGCCTGCTTCCCCCCCTCCCAACCCTGCTTGCCTCTCTGCCTACTTTTGTTCTCTCTCTCTCTCTGTCAAATAAATAAATAAAATCTTTAAAAAAAAAGTTCAAATTACAGACATGAAAAGAAAGATTGAGAAACCCCCAATGATGACAAGTAAGAAAAACAAAACACAAGGAGGTTATAGCAGAGTGAGAGGGAGTACTTGATGCACAGGTAAGAAAGGAGAGGATATTGTGTATCCTTGAAGTGGAGGACTCAACAAAATGACAAAAGACACTCGGAGATAATAGCAAATCAGTTCCCCAGCATAAGAAATAAAGAAATCTTTAAATCAAAATATGCATTGAGTTGTGGGAAGAGTTAAAATGGAGTATTCAACACTGAAAACTACCTGGGAGTTAATAATTATTGAAATTCAAGGATAAAGGTAAAAATATTTGAGCTAATCAGAGAAGAGAAGCAAGAGGCAGGCTAGGAAGGCAGTGTTGGGCTGGTCTGACACAGCTCCACAGTCACACATTTGAGACAAGAAGCCCATGAAACAGCTCTTCCAACTTGTGAAAGAAAGAAAGCAATATTAGATGCCAAGATCTGGTTTTAGTAAGAAAGCAACAGGCAGCTTTTCAAACATGAAGGAATTCAGGGAGCTTAAAGCTCACGAGAGCCCTTCTTGAAAACAAAAATTATGATAGCAATAATGAAATGTCTTCATTAGTAATCTGAACAAGAGATACATCAAGACAAATATTTCAGTGTGTATAGTACCTGTGATTTTTTAAAAGTATCTTGGTTTCATTAAAGCCACTTAAATATAGAAATACTACTAGGAGGTTTTTGAATTAATTTTTTGTCAAAAACAGAAGGTAATTACTCTAAATTTTAATAAACATAAAATAATCAAAATTAAAATACACATAAAGATAGAAAGGAGGTGAAAGGAGGTGCGATAAATGAGAATATTAGCGCCCTTTACTTTGTTGGCATGGAGCAAGTCTCTACCATAAACTGAAACATGGAATTTAAAAATCTGTTTTTCTTAGCCTTAACAGCATCTTTTAGAAAAATAGTATCTTTTCATCAAAGATTAAAAAAAAATCCAGCTATGCTTGCAGTTCAATTGTACATTTCTTCTGCTAAGTTCATGAAAAATAAGATTCAATCCTTTTCATTGAAAAAATTGTAGGTATTAGGTGTACCAGGGTGGCTCAGTAGGTTGTGTCTGCCTTCAGCTCAGGTCTTGATCTCAGGATCCTGGGTTTGAGCCCTGTGTGGGGCTTCTTGTTCAGTGGGGAGTCTGCTTCTCCCTCTCCTCCTGACCCTCCCCCCAACTAGTGTGCATGCACACATGCTCTCTCTCTCTCTCTTTCAAATACATAAAATCTTTATTTTTATCTTTATTAATAAAATTATCTTTATCTTTACCTTTATTAATAATTTTTTTAAATTGTAGGTATTATTGAGGACCCAGATTAATGAAGCCAGTACTGTTTCATCCATTCTCTGTCTCTGTTTCTGTCTCTATTGTCTCCTCACTCCCTCACTGTCTCCCTGCCTTCCTCCCTCCATCATTATAGATATTAGGTGGATACTTTTAGGACAGTTGATGCTATTTCTTTCAATTTCTCATTTTTGTATTATTTGACATTGACAGTATATATGTATTTATATGTATATGTATGCAGGACATGTGTTTATATGTGTATTATCAAATAAGAAACAAACTTGCCTAGGAATATAGTCAATAATATCATAGTATCATTGTATGGTAACAGACGGTGACTATGGTTATCATGATCAGCATGGAGTAATGTATAGAATTGTCAAATCGCTATGTTGTACACCTGAAGCTAACGTAACATTGTATGTCAACTGTAATTTAAAAAAACAAAAATTGGACTTAGGAAGGAGAGACTTCATTCAAAATGATTACTGGTGGGGGGATGGAGACCAATATGGGTGGAGACGATTGCAATGCAGAGAGCTCTGATCCTGAGACATGATTGTGTCTCAAGGTTAGGACAAAATAAGTTTTCTTTTTTACAGAGGCATAAACTTGATTTCAAGCTTTACTACAAAGCTGTGATGACCAAGACAGCATGGTACTGGCACAAAAACAGACACATAGACCAGTGGAACAGAGTAGAGAGCCCAGATATGGACCCTCAACTCTATGATCAAATAATCTTTGACAAAGCAGGAAAAAATACACAGTGGAAAAAAGACAATTTCTTCAATAAATGGTGCTAGGAAAATTGGACAGCTATATACAGAAGAATGAAACTCGACCATTCTCTTACACCATACACAAAAATAAACTCCAAATGGATAAAAGACCTCAACGTGAGGCAGGAATCTATCAAAATCCTAGAGGAGAACAAAGGTAATACGGGCCTATAGTAACCTCTTTGACATCGGCCACAGCAACTTCTTTCAAGATAGGTCTCGAAAGGAAAAGGAGACAAAAGGCGAAAATGAACTTTTGGGACTTCATCAAGATCAAAAGTTTCTGCACAGCAAAGGAAACAGTCAACAAAACAAAGAGGCAACCCATGGGATGGGAGAAGATATTTGCAAATGACACTATAGACAAAGGGCTGATATCAAGATCTATAAAGAACCCCTCAAACTCAAAACATACAAAACAGATAATCACATCAAAAAGTGGTCAGAAGACATGAACAGACGCTTCTCCAAAGAAGACATACAAATGGCTAACAGACACATGAAACAATGTTCATCATCATTAGCCATCAGGGAGATTCAAATCAAAACTACATTGAGATGCTACCTGTTAGAATGGCCAAACAGTAAACAACAAGTGTTGGAGAGGATGTGGAGAAAGGGGAACCCTCTTACACTCTTGGTGGGAATGCAAGTGGGTGGGAATGCAGCCACTTTGGAAAACAGTGTGGAGATTCCTTAAGAAATTAAAAATAGAGTTACCCTATGACCCTGAAATTGCACTACTGGGTATTTACCCCAAAGATACAGATGTAATGAAAATAAGGGCCATCTGTACCCCAGTGTACATAGCAGCAATGGCCACAGTTGCCAAACTGTGGAAAGAACGGAGATGCCCTTCAATGGATGAATGGATAAAGAAGATATCATCCATATATACAATGGAGTATTATGTCTCCATCAGAAAGGATGAATACCCAACTTTTGTATCAACATGGATGGGACTGGAAGAGATTATGCTGAATGAAATAAGTCAAGCAGAGAGAATCAATTATCATATAGTTTCACTTACTTGTGGAGCATAAGGAATAACATGGAGGACACTGGGAGAAGGAGAGGAGGATTTGGGGGAAATCAGAGTGGGAGACAAACTATGAGAAAACTGAGGGTTTTGTGGGGGAGGTTGGGTGAGCCTGGTGGTGGGTATTATGGAGGGCACGTATTGTATGGGGCACTGGGTGTTTTGCATAAGCAATGAATTTTGTAACACTGAAAAAAAATAAAATTCAAAAAAAAAGAGTCATAAACGACAGAAAGAATTGGATGTGAGTCAGTGGCTTGATTGGGCAGTGGATTAGAGAATGTTTTACCTTGAGAACAGCTTATCTCAAGAGATGCTGCATGCGCTGCTCAGTGTAAGGGGGTGGTTAGAGTTCAAGAGACTGGGGGAAGGAGAAAATCTTAACCAAAGGTTGCAGAACATGCAGTGTGTTCATAATGATCAGTGGGTACAAACAGTTCAGCTAAATCTTTTATGAGGCAAAGAATGGGAATTTAGAAGGTCTGTATCTGTCCTAGTCATAGGTAAGCAAGTGAGCCCATCTATGAGTCTTATCAGGTCATGTAAGGCAGGGTGACACTTTGTAAGCCATTTTTCTGAAAAGGATGAGGGTATTTCTTTAACTTTCCTCTTTTCCTGGATCACAGAGCTCAGGTAAAATGCAATATTGTCTATGTGTGTGTGTGTGGTGGGGGTAGATGTACATTACTTGTGTGTGTGTGTATGTCTGTGTATACTTGTTTTATTTATATATATATGTATATATACATATATATATATAATTTTAGACTAGGAAAGTATAGAATATAAAATTTTAGACCAGAAAAGGATTGAATATGAGCTAGTTTAAAACAGTCAGTATGAGAATAAGTCAACCAGATAATCAGTCATTAAACCAAAGCAGACTCGTTTGTTTGGGGGCACATTTTGAGCATTGTAATACTCAATCACCAGTCTCACAGGTGGATTTCAAAGGACTTGATATACATATTGCTTCAATATTTCTGACTTCTTTGTGAAAATAAAACTAAAATAGTTGCAATATGAAGTTCTTAGAGTCCAAAACATGGGCTCTGACAGAGCTGGGGAGTAGAGCCCCCCCACCCCACGGTTTCTAGGTAGTTCATCTCAGGAGTTGAATGCACATAGAAGTTTAAGATCCTGCTCCATAGTGAAAATGAAATATTTTCACTTCCTCGTTCAGTCTTTCAGTCTTTGAAGAAATACTTATGACAATCTCCTTTCCCTTGTGTCCAGTGGAGAGTATAAAAGCAGATACGTTATATGCCGATCCCTCTAGGGCTTTTTTTTACCTCTCCTATGAATATAAGCTCCTCCTGTGTGTTAATGATCTAAATAATATTATAAGAAAATCAACAAAAATGTCAGAAGGTAGTACAGGACACACTAAGTATGTAGAAAATATGTACTATAAGGTTGGAGTAATAAAGAGAAGTGTGCAGTGTGAGCCATGCCAGCATGGATTCTGTACCATTTACCTAGATGCGTGGATGGACTCAGCTGCTAGAAGAAATTCACATGTAACTCTACACTGGTGTGGGGTAGAGCAAAAATCATGGTAAATGTAATAGTTAATGGACCTGTCTTCTGTATAAGAAGGGATTTCAGACTATGATGCGTCTTGGTTCATACTTTTGCTGATGCTACAGTGCCATTTCCTTTCTTTGACTCACACATGCATTCATGGCTATCCATAGCTGGAGGCAACAGCATGCCCATTCATCTCAGCCAGCTCTTCTCTTTCTCTTACCTCAAAGGGCCCAGGGTAGACTCATTATCAAGTGGTTGCCACAGACATTTTATCACAGTATGGCCCTGCCAATTCCTGCCTGGCTCTAGAATGAAATAGCCATCCTATTCATTGTGCAACTATCTTCATTTCAAGGAAAGTTGAAGCTGTTATTCTTTACTTTGTCATTTGGCTGAGTCTTCATGCCTTTTACCTTGGCGTTCCTACTAATCCATTCTTCACCTTCATGGTAAGACCTCTTACTTTCATTTACTGATACAACTATGTGCATGGTCATGAGGCAAATTGGAGTTAACTGCAAATAGAAATACATAGCTTCTAGAAGGTCAGATAAAGGCTCTCTAACTTAATCAATATCTAATTAAACATATCTCCTTACACTTGTTACTCATTTATATAGGATTTTATATCAACCAAACTATTTATAGTCGTGCTTTTTTCTTCTTTCCAACATTGTCTCATGGGTAATTAATCCAAAGCACAGAGAGGTTTGATGATTGAGCTCAAGTCACACAGCAATAAAATAAAAAACTTACAAAACTAAAAAAAAAGTAATCATCTGTGTGTCATCCATTTTTCCAACAAATCTCTTTCTGCTTTTACATTTTTACTGCTCCTGTCTTGACCCCAGAATGTCTCTGCCCTGCCAGCCTATGAACATACCAGGTTTCCTCAATTTTAAAAAACATCATTGATATTTAAATGCTGAACAAATTTAAATATAGCTTTTTTGAGGCTAACAGGGGATAGAAATATATTTACTGAGATAAATGTACACTTTTATTAGTCATGCACATGTGATTTGATCAATGTTAAATGTTGAAAACCCAATACAAAAATTGAAAAGTATGGTATATCCACATCCCCCTAACTACCAATCTTTCAAGGCCAAGTTCAAATGTTAGCATATCCAGAAAGCATTTCCTGTTTGCCTTACCTGGAGAGGACTGTTCCCTCCCTAAAAATCCAATCATACTTGTTTGTTCATTCCTTGCATGACATTTAAGCGTAAGGCTTATCTAGGAGGCTGTGCTCTTCTCATAGGAACTTTAGCATAGAGTATGTTAGAATTTCTTGCATTCCCCAACCACTTTTATGTGAATGCAATAGGTAGGTACTCAATAAATAATTTCTTGGTTGTCTACCTAGAACCAAAATGATAGATGAATTCTGTCAGTGAAGTAAAAAACAATTAAACAATGTCATAGATCTTTTCTACTGATGGGATTTTTTGGATGTTGTCAAGGTTTGGTCATATCAAAGCTTTTTTAATTGGCTGCTGTTTATTATGTTCTCCCAAGACTTTTGGATTCTCACAGGTAAGCAGGAATTTCAAGGTTAGAGCTAGCTCTAAGCAGATTCCTCTTCATCAGACAGTCTTCATTTCAGAGGGCCTCACCGTCCTCTAATCCCAAGGGGTAGTGGGCAGAAGGAAAGCTTTGAATCCTCTACAGCAGTCACACAAGGGTAGCGAAGACACACAAGTGAAGGTTCATAGTCCTGGTTTCCAGCATATTATTTACATGGGGAAAAAAGTGCTTGGCACATCCTTTAGGGGCTCATGATGCTTTAGCCCCACAAGTGGTCCATACCACTGACTTCCCAAGTGTTCATACCTGGTTTTAGCACTCTTGTTGTCTTTTTTTTTCCCTTTCCATATATCTACTAGTAGCCTCTTCTTACAGATGTTATTGTACCTTTCTCTAGCATCATCCTTTCACATACAAAGGCTTAGTGGAAACAAGAAAATTGGGTTTTTTAAGTAAGAGTACATCTAAGACCTCTAAGAGGATTCTGAGGCTTGAGGGAGAGATCTTTGGGTCTCTCCCCAAAGAGTAGTAGTGCATTTAGATGATGAAGTTTTTGTCACCTAGTATTTGCTTTCCCCTTTCTTTCTGATACTTTTTGCCCCACATCAGCCTAATACCTACCACCAAAGTATTCCTCCTATACCTGATACTCTTGGCATCTCTGGTGAGTTTGTTGTTTACTAACCTAAATGGGCATCTTCCACTAAGTATCTCAGTCTGATTTGGTTTAATCACCGTGATTTGTGTTTGTTAGAGACTTTTATCCCCTTTTCATGAATCATTATATCCCTACCCTGTGTCTCAGCCCTTTTGCACCCCTAGCTAGCTGATATGCTAAACATATTCTTGCAAACAATACTGATTTGTTATTCCAATAACACATGCAATGCATTGTGGAAGGTCTTCAGTGCATTCATATAAGGATAGAGTTCAGACTGAATCATTTTGGTTAAGGAGTTAATCCTCTTTGCCCCTTAGTTCCCACCTCACCAGCAACTCATGGGTCTGTCCTGTTATGAATGTAATAGAAGGAGAACTACAGATCAAGCCTAATCTAGGTGAGCCAGCAGAGAAGCTGTTAACTTCATACAATAGTGTTTGCACAGTCTTTATATGTAGAGAGGAAAGCAAGTTTGTTATTTTTCGGCAAGTCTTTAAAAGAGTTATTTATAAAGTTACAGATTTATTTTACCCTATCAATTAATCATTGCCTTGTTCTCTCTTGGAACCACAGGGGTCCACTCTGCATTCCTTCAGCATAAAGTGATACACATACATTCCTGATTGGCTTTTTTTTAATGAATCATGATTTCTGATTTTTGTACATTTAGTGTTTCATAGGTCTTACTTTCATTTGTATTCATTAACTCATGGAATTTTTAAAGCTGAAAGGAACCTATAGACCATTTGGTTCAACGTCCTTCTTCTGCAAACCAGGAGAACACACATAGTAAGTGGTTATTTTAAGGTCACCCACTAATAAAATAACTACATGAGGTTGAAAACTAGGGATAAAGTGCTGGGTTCTGTAAATTACTGGATGTCATTTTCTTTTGAAGTATGTTTTTCTTAAGCAGTTGCCTTTAATGATTCCATATGTAACATTACCTCAGGTATTTGAATAACTTTCTGCTTCTTATCCTTCTAAATTTTACAGGTTATTGCAAATATTAATGGAAAAGAATTCCAAACTTGGGTACCAACTTTTTCGAAGCAAAATGATCTACATATTCATGCTGGCTTTGATAGCCTGGCATATCTCCAGCACACAGTAAACAGACAGAGAAGACCTTTATTCCAGATGCTGCATTTAGCAGGGTGGTATCTAATACATTAGAGATGTTTTCCCAAGTTCCTTCCTGTTAAAATAATTCATAATGATACCAAGGTCAGTGCAAGCTGAAGCTATTTGTTCTGTAGGTACCAGACATGCAAGGTAAACCTCCTAGGAGACTATCACAAGCCATCAACAAAACACCCGCTAAGGATGTAAATTTTCATTCTCTCTGTAAATCTTCAGCTTACATCTCTCATGGCAACTTCTGCCCATTCATACCCAACACTTCTTGACTCAGTCCTTGCATGGGACTTGAGCAAAGAGCATTAACTATATAATTTACAAAGCTGTTTAGGACTCAGATCTACCTAGGAATTTCTGCAAAGCTAGAAAATAAAAGTTTCCTCCATCAAACAAGAGATGCCAGACTCAAGGGTTCTTTTTGATCCAAAGGATCAAAGTAAAGGATATCCTAGTAATTGGAGTATGTGTACTAAAAGTTGCTATCCTTTCTCCTTGAGATTAATTTTTATGCCATTATAAATTGGAGAGAAGTAAGTTCATTTGATAAACCTCATGCAATATGCCCTTTCTCCAGAGTCTGATCCTCCAGAGCCTTAGCTACTATAGACATTTTAAAATCAGATGTAACCATCGAGAATTCAGTAAGCATCTGATAATGCATGTGGCAGTATTGGGAATGAAAATATATGCATATCTTCCATAAATACCATAAATATGTAGCCTATATATGATTTAAGTGTATTATGTATGTATGATGGCATTTTCTATCCAGTCATCTATTTACATGAGACCATATACATGACACTAAGTTATCTGTGGGCTCTGAGAGGAGAGGCAGGAAGGTTTCAACAGTGGTGAGGGTGGCCTAGTATCCAGTCCATGACCAGCCTTTTGCAGAAAACAGGCCAGCTATAATTAACTGTAAGTAGCAGGTAAAATAATTGTTTTCATGGGCCATGTGAGACCAGAGGGACTCCGGGTGACACAGTGTAGCATAAAGTTGCTGTTCTAGGCTATGCTGACCCCGGGTTTGTGGTGTGATGACGACAGAATGAGTAGTACGTGAACTGGGGCAAAGATGTGCCCCAGGCAGGAACAAGATAGGCAAAGGCAGCCCTGCTGAGTCTCGATCCCCAACTGGGGGGCAAGCACATGCATGCATAAGTCCCAAGGAAGAGATTTGAAAGGGAAGCTTGTGACTATATTTGAATCATCCCTGGGGACCCCTCAAAATGACTGGGGAACATTTTGACAATAGTGGGCCATGTATCTATGATCTAATTCATAATCCGTTTGCAATGCAAGAGTACTGGATAAATTGTTTCCAATTATTTCAGTCCTCATCCTCCCTTCTCCTGACTAATGCATAGAATTTATATCACTAGTGATATTTGAGTTGTTCTCTGAAAATGAAACTTTACTCTTAAACCATATTTTAAGTTGTGATTTTTTAGTTTTGTTTTAAAATAGGAAAATCAGGGGCACCTAGGTGGCTCAGTCGGTTAAGCATCTGACCCTTGGGTTCGGCTCAGGTCATGATCTCAGGATTGGTAGATGGAGCCCCACGTGGGGCTCCACGCTCAGTGCAAAGTCGGCTTGAGATTCTTTCCTCCTCTTTTTCCCTCCTTTTCTGCTCCCCCCTCCAAACAAATAAAATCTTAAAAAAAATTAAAAAGTAAAAAACAAAATAGGTAATTCAGTTACATGTACAAGTTCAAATGGTATCAAAAGGTAAATAGTGAAAGGTAATCCTTTCCTTCTTCCCCTTTACCTCCTCAGAGGTATCTACTATCACCAGTTTCTTATGTATCCTTCCAGAGAAGTTCTGTGAATATCATAAGCTTTACAGCCTCTCTTAAGAGCACCAATCATATGTCATATTCCTTAAGTACAGTCTGAACACATATATGGTGTATTGATTAATTGAAAAGATAGATTATTTCAGTGTTTGTCAGAATCCTAGAATCCCGAAGATGGATGAAAATGCACAGGGAGACTCTCAGGGAATACACAGTGATACACATTGATACACAGTTCTCGTGCTACTGAGTGTAAAGAGTTAACACTGCTGGAGAATTTAAGATAAATCATGCTATGGAGAGTAACAGACCCTGAAAAAGGAAGCTGAGCTCTGGCATTTTACACCTTGCAAAGACAAATGCTTTGCAATGTGTATTAAAAGCACTCTTTGCGATCAAAAGATTTGGCAAGTCACCCAGAATTCTTAACTTTCCCACCACGGCAGAAATCTCATTATGTATAACCTTTTAAATGGGACCAGAGAAACATTTTCAACTTGATTCTCATTGAACACAACCTCTACCTGAAAGTACAGTCCAAATGGAGACAAAATGTATATTATTTTTACATTGGCTAGGTACTGCCAAGAGCACTGTTCCACTGTCCCCTTTTATTTAAGAGCCAAGTAGCTCTCTCTCTCTCTCTCTCTCCCCCCACCTGTCACAAGTATGCACTTGCACACACACACATACACACACACATATACACACAGATCTAGAGGTTCTTTATACACTAATTGGGCAATAGTTCTTCCAAGCTTGACTCCACCATTCAGTCTGACTACAGTGGATGTGGTAAATTTCATTTCTTATCTCCCATGGACTTAAAACGTGTTACTTAAAAACATACAAGACTGGCCCCAAGATATTTTGCAGTGATCTTGCAGTGATTTGCAAGATTTTTTTTGTGATTGTTTGTGAATTTATAATGTCTACATCCTATCGAGTGCTTATGCTAATTTATAAATTAGATTATCTCATATGCTTATGCTAATTTATCTCATATGCTTATGCTAATTTATAAATAGGTCAGTACTTATGTTCTAATGTTGAGCTACCATTGTATTCTTCTACTGTAATAGTTTTGCAAACTGCTGCCAGCTACTTTGTCCATGCCTTTTTCTAGGAGCTGTACATGTAATATTCAAATAATCACCACAAAAGTCCCATGAGAGCTATGGTTATGACCATTTTACACATGACGAAACCAAGAATCAAAAAAGATAAGACCACTTGATAGGATGTAGTACATGTGTTAGGATTTTCACTCAATTCTAACTCCTAGAAAGAAAATGAACTGATGAAGTCAAACCTTTATTGCATAGAAAGTACTATATGTGAGTATATCGCTTTACACAGAAAGACATGTGTGCACATGCTATTTCATTCGATATATGTAGCACTAGTCATCTTCACACCTTAAAATTTTATACTGATTCACCATAAACAAATAATTAGATGTTTTTACTTGTTTGTTGTTTTCTTGGGTAGCCATTTGAGGTAGTAAGTAAACAAAGGGTTAAAAGTTTCCTGAATCGGTTGATTTTAGAATTATTTAATCATTTCAACAAATATTTATTCAGTATATACCATTTACTAGGCAGTTAATATGGGAAGTGCTAGAGATTCAGTGATTAAAAAAAAAAAAGAAAGAAAAAAGAAAAAGCTACAGCCATCATAAAGCTTATGGGCAGGACTCGGTCAGGAATTTGCAAACATCTTCTACAAAAGGCAGGATAAATATTTTTGGCTTTGTGGACCATATGGCTTCTGCCACAACTACTCAACTCTGCCCTTGTAGTACAAAAGCAGTCTTAAACAATGTGGGAAGGAATGAGCATGGCTGGGTTCCAATAAAAAGGTACTTATGAACATTGAATTTAATTTCATGTAATATTCATGTGTCATAAAACATTATTTTCCTTTTGATTTTTTTTAGATATTTTAAAATGTAAAAAGCAAGGGTACTTTCTCAACGTGATAAAGTCCATTTATGAAAAACTCATAGCTAGCATCATTCTCAATGGTGAAAGAGGGAAAGATTTTCCACTAAGAGCAAGACAGTGATGCTCATTTCGCCACTGCTGTTCAACATTGTACTGAAAATTCTAGCCGGAAGAACTGGGCAACTTAAAGAAATACAGGGTATCCAAATTGGAATGGAAGAGGTAAAACTATCTCTATTCCCAGATGCCATGATTCTATTTATATAAAATCCCAAAGAATACATACACAAAAAGCTACATATTCAGCAGTTTCAGGGTACAAGATGAACACACTCAAACCAGTAATGTTGCTATACATATTAACAATACGAATGAAACTTAAGGAAATAATTTCATTTATAGTAGCATTCAAAAGAATAAAATACCTAAGGATAAATTTAACCAGGAGGGTGAAAGACCTTTGCAATGGAAACTGCTGACAGAAAGTAAAGACTAAATCAATGGAAAGAGATCCTGTATTCATGGATTAGAAGTCTTAATAATAAGATGTCAAAACTACTCAAAGTGATCTATAGATTTTAAAAAATCCCTATCAAAATTCCAATGGCCTTTTTTTTTTCAGAATTGGAAAATCCAGTCCTCAAATTCATATAGAATTGCAAGTGGCCCATATAGAATTGCCAAAACATTGAAAAGGAAGAACCAAATCACACTTTCCTGTTTCAAAACTTACCACAGGCCATAGTAATCAGAACAGTGTGGTGCTAGCAATAGGATAGATATGTAGACCAGACCAGTGGAGGAGAAATGAGAGTTCAGATATAAACCCATATATCTATGGCCAATTGCCCCAATAGCTCAACAACAAAATGATAGACAACCTAGCTAAAAACAGGCAAAGAACTTGAAGAGGCAAAGGACTTCTTTATTCAAAAAAAGATATACAGAGAGCCAACAATCACATGGAAAAAATGCCAACATCATTAGTCATTTGGGTAATGCCAAACAAAACCATAGTGAAGTCCCCTTCATACCTACTGAGAAGGTTATAATATATTTTTTAATAAATCCCCAAAATTGGAGAGTATGTAGAGAAATGAGAACTGTTGTACTTTGCTTATGGGAACAGAAGATGGTTCAGCTACTGTAGAAAACGATTTGGCAGTTCCTCAAAAAGTTAAATATAGAATTACCATCTGAGTTCATAATTCTACTCCTAGGCATGTGCATGAAAGAATTAAAAACAGATATTCAAACAAACTCATTTGTATGCATGTTTATAATAACACTATTCACAGCAGCTAGAAGGTGGAAGTAGCTCAAATATCCATGAATGGATGAATGGGTAAATAAATGATGATAAATAAATAAATAAATGGTGATATTTATTTATTTATGCATCTATATTTTATTTTAAATATATATTTTATATAAATATAAAAATTATATAAACATAAATAATATTCCAGTGTGTGTGTGTATACATATGTATGTATATATGTGTGTGTATACACACACGCACACACACACACACACAGAGTGATAATTGTAAATGCACTGAAATGTACCAGATCACCTGGCCTTTCTGGGAAGAGGGGTCAGCTCTCAGGCAGTGCTTTATTTTTTTTATTGATTGATAAGCTTTTAGTATATGATAATCACAGTACAGGTATGTAATTAAATCACAGGCTTTCAAAATTGAAAAGCATGTTATAGATTATTGGGTTTAAAACTTTATTCTGCCGTACCTTTAGGTAGGGGTAGAGGATGTTGTCTGTGCATCAGCTGTGTTGGAAAAGAGGAAAGGAGGCAGAGGAGAAAAAGAAAAAAAGGAAAGGAAAGGAGGCCAGACAGTGAGACCCTAGGTAGTTTACACTCATTTACCTAGATAAGATCTCCTTTGCCCTGGGTTATGTAGGGCATCCTTGCTGAAATCTGGTAAAGAATGGGTTCCTTGTCAAGGAGAAAAAAGAAGTTTAAATATATCCATGAGTATGAATGTATGTATGTGTGTTCACTTTATTTTTTTTTTTAAAGATTTTATTTATTTACTTGACAGAGATCACAAGTAGGCAGAGAGGCAGACACAGAGAGAGGAGGAAGCAGGCTCCCTGCTGAGCAGTGAGCCTGATGTGGGGCTCGATCCCAGGACCCTGGGACCATGACCTGAGCCAAAGGCAGAGGCTTCAACCCACTAAGCCACCCAGGCGCCCCTATGTGTGTTCACTTTAAATATATACACATGATTATTATAATTATCTCAACTTATAGGTGGGTACAAAAACTTAGTATGGCCCACTGGGTTTCAGCCTCTACCATTATGCTCAATTGTGACACACTGAAACTCTTATTCCAGGCAAAAGTATTTGGTCTGGGTTGGGCCTAAGCATGGTTATTTTCTACACATTTGTTAGGTGATTTTCGTATGCAGTCTTGGGTACAGACTCCTGGTAAAGGCCAGGACACTCTCAGGAATGTGAATGGACATGGTTAGGAAGGTGTCCCAAAGCCCAGGAACACTGAGCTAACCTTCAAAGTCTAGGAAATCACAGAAAGAACAGGAAAGAAAGAAGAGAGAATCTGAACAAAGTCTTTTGAACAAAGGAACAGGTCTGGCAACATATAAGGTTCCTTTGAAGGATGAAGTCAGTGGGTCCGACCAAAGGAGAGCAATAGCATTGGGAAGAAACACAGGTTTTTAAAGGTAAATAGGGGAGGTATTTTTTAAACTGCATTTTGAGAACACAACCATAATACAACTGTCTTCAAAGGCCTGTACTATGAAATGCTTGTGGAACAACTCTTCTGCCGTTGGAACCTCTGATATCCATTTTCTTGCAATGTTTTTGACAGAGCCAGGAACCTGTAGATGACTTTCCTCCAGTCCTGTGGTGATTTAGGATCTCAGAATAAACACAGGACTTTAGTTTCCTATCTGGCGCTTTTCATGGGCATGACATTCATTTTGAGATCTAAAAAGAAAAACAAAATAATAGGAGCTATAAATTAAACTGCCCAGAAAACCAGCTTGAAAGGAGCATACAACTGATAAATATGTTAAGATATAAATATTATTTTTTCCCTTCAAATTAAGTGGAATACAAAATTTTTTCAGTAATTCCTAAAATTAGATTCTGTTTTTCTCTGTGTCATGGATTTTAGTAATATAAGGAGCTTCCACAGAATGAATATGAAAGAATATATGATTTGGCATTAAAAAATCACTCTTGGGGTACCTGGGTAGCTCAGTCAGTTCTGTCTAACCCTTGACCTCACTATTGTGAGTTTGACTAGCACACTGGGTTTTGCACTGGGTGTGGAGCCAACTTAAAAAAAAAAAAAGTTCACTCTTATGTTTTTGAGTGCACTTATTGATTCTCTGTCTAAGTGAGAGACCCTAGAGCCTTTAAGATATTTCTATCATAATGGATAGGGGGGAAGATCTTACTCATGGACTACTTTCAAAAAAATTTAACAGATACCATACTCATGATGGAGCTACACAGAATTAACATTTTTTGTTACTTTTACTTTGGGCTGAGATTTTATCATTTCATTGTCTAAATAAATGCATTTGAGAATTCAGAAATAAACCCATATATCTAAAGCCAATTTCCTCAACAACAAAGTGATAAGTTTTGATTACAGTTTGTATTTTTAAGCTAAATAGAAGATCTGGTTTAGTTGCTGATGACATCTCAGATATATGGTATATGGAAATAAAATTAGGAGAGGTGTCTTTGGTATTTTAAAAAGTTTGGATAATGATTATAACTATGCATGTTTCTTTGAAAAGTTTTATATGTAAATGGTTAAATTACAAAAACTAAATACTGACTTCTTAAATGTGATTCTTTTTGGAAATGGGGGAACTGCTTAATGGCAACTCAATGATCCTTTCAAATCTGAGAATCTACCTACTGAATTTTCTAATAATGAATGCTCCTGAGAAATTTTGTGCTAGTCACAGAATAATGGAATCATGGGAAATGTACCATAGAAGATACTCATGGACACCATGAGAACCACAGGAAGTATATGCCACAAAACTCCCTTCTTCAGTGCTCACTCATTCACCCATCCACTCATTCCTCATGAATACTTTTTAACCAATCCTCCATCAAAGGCATTCTTCTATGCCCCCAGGGGGTATAGAAGATTGCAAGACACATTGGCTTTCCTTGAGTTCTGTAGCCTTCTGGAAGCCTGATTTTGCTCATTTAGTTTTCACATCACACTATTCAAGCCTTGTTGACATGAATTACTAGAGCTTAAGGGTGGTAAGATTAACTAGAGCAGAACAGGATTTGAGTCTAAAGGAAATGGGGTACTAGGAAACCAATTGGAGTAGAAACTCCTACATAGGGTCAATAAGGTGGGATCCATCAGAAAGAATGAACCAAGAATTTCCACATCCTAGAACTCGCACATCCTATCTGTATCTAACTAGCAGTATCTTTGGTACTTCTTAGATTTTGACTTTTGGTTTGTTGCTCCAAAACTGTTTTTTATTGGGGACCGCATTTTTCTAGGACCTGGGATGAAATGAGTCCTAAAACTATTGGCTAAACAAATAGGTCATTGCAAAGTTTGATGTGTTGGTAGAATACCAGGTGACAGAGGAGAGGGCTTTGCAATGTTACCTTTGTGCTGTGGCTGAGTAACTTTACCCTGCATGGCTTAAGTTGGAATTTAGTTTAACTAAATGTTCTCTAAAATTGCAAGTACTTTATCCAGCAAAGACAGAAAAAAGTAGGAAAGGCCAACTCTTTATCACTAGCCCAAACCTGGTCATAGGGTAGATGTTAAATTAATATGAAAGTATCAGATTAATTATGTAAGGTGTACAAACGGAATTTTCCAGTTCTGGCCCCCCAGATCCAATCAAAATTCTCTGAACTCCTTAAACAACAAAATACCATTATTTGTCCATCAAATTCTAGTAAGTCAAAAAAATGGCTTTGAATATTTTAGAAATATTTGAAAGAGCAAAGACAAACTTTCTGATTTGAGGCATAGTTACATTTGAATGTAATTAACCAGGAGTCCCATTTCTTGGACATTCTAATTATTTTGCATTTCAATTTATATAGGTAGTTTACGCTTATCTATGCCCTGATAAAAAGGGAATATTTGGTTACTGTGAGAGAAGGCAAAGTAGTTGATAGAGATATGACTCAGTGTTCTAACTGCATAAGCACATTCTTCAGTAGAGAGTACAGTGTATCTCCTCTTTGCCAAGGCAGATGAAACATATGGGTAAGTGCCCAATTCTCTATTTCATCAGGTATTTAAACAAAACAAACAAACAAACAAACCTGGGAACATTTTTCGTTTATAGTTATGAGACTCCCCAAGAGGTTTCGTGAATATTTGTACTGGTTGGGAATGTATTTCCAGAGACCACTCCAATGTGCCTCTCTCTGTGCAGCAGCAGTCCATTCTGCTTCAGGATCACAGAAGAAAACCCCCTCTTCTCCTGGCCTGGGGTTTAGAGACACCAGAGCAGACAGACACAGGAACCAGGCCTGTTCCCTTGCATCAGATTGGAAGTGTTGCCAGTTCCCTTTCATCTTTCACTCTGAGGACACAGAGGGCAGTTTTGCACTCGAGCCTGAAGAAAATTCAGTTGGTATAACCTCCCTTTTTCTCTCTCCTAGTGCTTTACTCAAGATCTACAACATTCCACAAATTGGAAGAACAAGAGTGTAAAGGTGTTTACACCTTTCAGCTTATTGAACAGCTAATGAAAGAGAAATGTAAACAAACAAACAAAACCTTTTGTAACCATCCCAAGAAGTGAAGAGGAAAACAGAAGCTACAGGCATTCCTACAAATGGTAAGAGCAAAGCCAGGTGAAGGTCACTCCTCAGATCTTACTTTTGCTTTAAAAGCAGTGTTTAATTATTAGTCACGATGCACTGTGGGCAGAACAATTAGTTGTATCTATATTAGATCTAAGCTGTAATTATTTGTTACATTAATCATGACTAGAGTGAGAATTTAATTAGTCACAAACATTAAGTGAATTTTTCTGAAGCAGGGAAAAAATGTTTTCTGTTGTTTGGTGCATCTGATTAAAGAGAGGGCACCACAGCTGGATGGTGAGCGGGAAGGGGTAGAACCTCTAAGCTTTACTATCTGTGGACTAAGAAATCTGAATCCAGGTGATGTGATGTCAGTACATTTGTGTTTTGCATCCCAATGGCAAATCTGTGGGCAGGTTCCTCAACACACGTAAGGGAAGATCATGGACATTGAATGTCAGAAGGGCCATCAGATGTCAATTTTACCCAGTTCTTCTTCGTTTCCCTTATGTATTCTATATCTCTGTTTTCATGATGGCAAAGATGTTACCAGAAAAATCTGAAGACATGGGGAAGGCAATGCCCAGGGAGAAGTTCACATTGAGTTAGATTAGTATTTATCTCTCTGTAGTGTTTTGAAAGGAGCAAAGAAACATTTGGCATTCATCTAATCACACGCAGCTAACATCCAGTGCCTCAAAGCTCTGCAGTCTGTACTCTTTTCAGATTAGAAATATAAAGATTTTGGGGGTACTTGGGGGAGGAAACAAAGCGTAAATGTGGAGGCTGAGATAGTCTGGGCCACAATATTTGATAATATGACACATTTAATGAGTCACCTACGTAGAGCTGTTATCGCCCCAAACAGCTCTACCCTGCTGATTCGAGGGAAAACTTTTAGACAAACTCAGCGTTCTTTTGCTCATTACACTGACCTGTCAGAAATGACAACTTGGCCCAGTCTGGTTATTCCATGCTGACAAGGTACCATTCAGGCTTTGCGGCAATAATGTCAGCTTTTAAAGGTGCAATGTACTTAAGGAAGCTCATTTCTATGATTTGGCCAAAAAGAGCCATTTTCCTTGTCAGTGGTGAGGGATGCCTTAGTTTTCTTTAAATTAGGAGTCGTTTTCATGGAGATTGTTCCTAGGAAAACCTGCAGAAAGGAGAGATGCTATTTTTTGAAAGGTTTAGAATAATTTAGCCTACTGAGCAATGGTGTGATTACCTGGTGTGTTGAAGACAGCCAGGGACGCTTTGCTCTGTCCAAAGCATACTTCAAAACTACCAATAATGCAACAAATAAAACTTCCATTTGGTCATGAACAGTATGCACCATCCCCTGCAAGCAAAGAGCAGTGAGTTGGAAAGTTTTTTCTATGCAGTTTGAGACCACAATATGCAGAGTCTGGGGTGAGGCCAGAGTAACAATATGACAAGGAGCTATAGCTGATCCAGAAGCAAATTTTTCCTTTCCTTTGCCTGAGAAGGAGGGACACAGACAATACTAAGATTAGCACTGGATTTCATAATGCAGTCAGCGGTAATATAAAGAAAACTAGTGATGAGCTTGTAAATGCGGACAGAAGACAGGAAACAGAAGTAAACTAACATTTTCTTCTTTGACTTTTCCCATCGATACAGTATTGTAGTTGAATCCCCTCAATGCCATATTCGTGGCAGGACTGGAATTACATTTTCATGTTTAAATCTGAATTGTCTATACTCTATTTTTTAACATAGTACTTCCAAAATAAGATAGGTTAGATAGATAGATGAAGGATGGATGATGGGTGGATGGGTGTATGGATAGACAAATAAAATTGGTTTTATATAAATTATGAGGATGCCTAAGCTATGTTCACTAAGGCTAGTGGTTTCGTATCAAATTCTACTAGACTCATGGGATTCTGCTCCCTGTTTCAAGCTCCCTGGGACATTCTAGGACTGACTATTGACAATACCTAATCAACTCCTGTAGCATGCTATACTAAGAGCTCATAGAAGATTATGGAAGCACAGTGTTTTTGTAATTTATTTTCTTATTATTTTTTAAAACATTTACTCTCTATTTTAACATAAGAGCCCTTTGGGTGGGCTTTAGATTAGATTCATATCATATTCAGACTCTAAATTTCTGAGTATTGCCTGCCAACTGTTTCCAATGAATGTTAACCCAAAACAGTTTGATTGCCCATCCTTTCTTCTATTTTTTTTTTCTTATTATGTTAAGGAACTGGAATCTTTCTAAGATAGTCAAGACCAAAATATAGGAGTCAAAATTTCTACAAATACATATCTTGAGGTTAAATTACCTGGATAACTGAAGCTAGATTTAATCTGAAAAATAAGCTGTTATGATTAATTGTACTTCTAAAAATTATCATCTGGACCTAGTCACCCATTGACCAGTAGATTTTTATTAAACAATTAGGACACTTGTGCTATAGTAAATGTATCTTATCCTCAAAGACCTTATAATTGAGCAGGGAAGGCATACTGAAACAGTAAATCTAGGGGATAACACAACATTTATTTTTTGTTTGTTTGTTTGTTTTAGAGAGAGAGAGAGAGAGCCAGGGTGGGAGATAGACAGAGGGGGAGAGAGAGAGAGGATCTTAAGCAGGCTCTACTTGGGGCTCACTCTTACAACCCTGAGATCATGAATGAGCCAAAATCAAGAGAAGGACCTTAACCAACTGAGCCACCAGACACCCCATTTTTTGATAACATATTAATATCTGAAGAATATATGTCTATATATGCTATAAACTTTGATGAACCAGAGGTGGTTAAAAACGAGAACAAAAACAATCTAGGTAAAGGTAGTGGTGTTAGTGACTGCCCTAGAAAGCCAAGTAGATCTGTGCACAGATACTCAGAAAGTTATTACAAGAAAGAGTTTTTATGAGTAAAAACTCAGGCAAAAGTATATTTGAGGAGAGAGTGAACTTTGGTAAAGAGGTCTACTGCAGTTGTGAAATAGATCATAATGAGAGGAAAATTTGGAACCTTACCATAGGGAGCCTTGAATGACAGGGAAAGGAGGTTAGCAGAGCTATTTCCCTGTACTTACTCTCTGTTTACCTTCCCCTGCACTGGTGAGAGTAAGGAGAGTTTATGCTTAATTATTTTTAACAACTTGCCACTGCAAATTAATAATTCTTATGGCCCAACACACAGTAGCAACTTTCATTTTGTGTATTTGTTTCTGTTTAATTTCATTCATTTCAGTTCAGTCTTTTTTATTCAATACTGCTAAATGTAGTGGAAGTGTAGTAGAAGGTGCAGCAGTGAGGCTGAAATAAATTTTATGTTTTCTGTTCACTGGGAGCTCACAGTGTAGTTACCCTGGGAAACTTGGTCTCTATTAGTATTTTCTTGGAGAACTATCCTCAGATACACAAGTCAGGCAAGCAGTATCAAGAAACCAACTTGTGGGGGGCACCTGGGTGGCTCAGTGGGTTAAAGCCTCTGCCTTCAGCTCAGGTCATGATCCCAGGGTCCTTGGATCGAGCCCCGCATCAGGCTCTCTGCTCAGCAGGGACCCTGCTTCCCTTCCTCTCTCTGCCTGCTTCTCTGCCTACTTGTGATCTGTCTCTCAAATAAATAATAAAAATAAAATCTAAAAAAAAAAAAAAGAAAGAAAGAAACCAACTTGTGGGAGCACCTGGATGGCTCAGCTGGCTGAGAATCTACCTTTGGCTCAGGTCATGATCTCAGGGTCCTGGGATCAAAGCCCCACATTGGACTCCCTGCTCTGTGGGGAGTCTGCTTCTTCCTCTTCCTTTGCCTGCAGTTCCCCTTGCTCTTGCTCTGTCTCTATCTCAAATAGATGGATAAAAATCTTGAAAGAAAGAAAGAAAGAAAGAAAGAAAGAAAGAAAGAAAGACCAACTTCTGATTTCCAAAAGATATTCCCCCTGCTTTGTGAAGGATCATGAGATTAATACTACTTGTTAGTTCTACCATTAATTATACCAATGCTTCTTTATATGTGTGCAGAGATGTATGGATGAGCATTTTCACATATTTAAGTTCTTTTGTGTCTATTTGTGTGGCCTTGTGGAGAGATGGTCACTATCATCTTGAGGCCTTGTTCTTCTAGTTCCTAACTGCTTCTTGAGCCACATGTCTGTGTCATGTATGTTTCACGGGTATGAAAAAGAGTGTTTTGATAGTTCATGAGAGAGTTTAGGGTTTCAGATCACAGTACATCCCCTTTATGAGTCATGCATTTAACTTATTCAGCACACTTCCACATTCTTTCTCTCATTTGATGCTCATAAGTTTAGTTTGTCATAAAGTATATTTACATATTATTCATATTTACAATTCTTCTCTCATCAAATGAAACCAACAAAACTTACACAGGCATTGCATATCAATTTCTTATAACCCAATACTGTCAAAATCATTGCTTGCCCTCACTTATCTCCCCTCTTGTTTTGCAATAATAGTTCAACATTCTGGTTCCTTCCTCTCTTTCTCAAGTCTCTGTATCAGTGATTCTCAGATCATCTGTCCCAAAGTTGGAGCTGCTTCCTCTTCTCTTTTAGTGAGAAATGTAAAGCTTTTCTTCCTGCCAGTAACCTGACCACTTGGTTATTTTTTTAAATAAATTTTTGCTAGCTGATTTTAAGCTTAAAAAAAGAAAAGGACCACTCAGAGACTAAGTATGGGTTTATCTTCCAATGGACAGGCACACATTTTTCTGACACAGAACTTCCCTTAGCTAGATATGGTAGCTCTGCTTTCTTCAATTTCTTCTGCTTCCTTCAACCCTTAAAGAACTTTATATTTTTCAGTATTTTTTTCTCCTGGAGATGGGGAATGGGCATGTCCATTCTATCAGGGTCAGAGGAAATCCTAGATACTATCCTTTTCCATCTTCAGGTTAAAAAAAAAATTAACTATTAAATAACTGAATCTTATACTTTATCCTTTTTCTCCCATAGGTGGTTCATATGATGTTTTCTAAATTTATCCTAGTGTTCCATACCTATGAAATGTTCCCTTTATGACCTATACTAAACCTAATGGTGGAAATCATAATATGCGTTTTTTAAAAAAGCTAAATTCCATTCTTACCACACACAGTGATATTATATAATATCCCTATATGTTTTTTTTCTTATGCTTTATTCTTTAAGTTTCATTTCTCAATTTCTCTTTACAACTTTATATTTAAAAATGTATCCCAGAAGTTCTCATTTACCACACATACTATATTTTACCTGAAGTCCTACATTTCCCCTGAAAGGCTACTGTATTCTCTCCTCACCTTTCTTCTCTCCTTTCTTCTTCCTATTCCTTTTCTTTCTCTTTTCCATGCCCCCCTCTTTTCTACTTAATTTTCCCATATGGAATTCTGCCCATTCACCCTTGATTTTTACTTTCATCAGTCCATCATTATTACATGGTAGTGTCTTTTCCTCTACGCCCAGCTACGCCCTCTAGAAGTAGGGAGTGCTTCTGGAGTTGCATGCATAAAAATCAGGAAGCCCCCACAAGGAAGAATTACCTGGTTCAAAATGTCAGTAGTGCGAAGATTGACAAATGCAACTTACTCCCACTGCCATTCTAATGTCTTACATATGAACTACTTCTAGTTCTAGCTAATGCCACACTGTTCTTTTTTAAATATCTTGCTGTAATTTTCTCAAATGTAGAATCTCTGTGATGAGAGAGTCTACTCCAGACTACACATAAAATCAAAGTTCCCATGAAATATTCAGGTTGGCATAAAGATTTTATTTTTACATATCGTGTCTGCTCTTCCTAACCTATCCTGGTGTACGGTTTTCTAACAGGGATCAGACCCCTTGGTATGGGATATAAAGGAAGGCCTGCCACACCGTAAAATAAATGTGCCAAGTAAAATGGAAAAGTTTAGAAATTTTGTGCTTAGCCCTGCTGCACTCTCCTTGCCCCCTGAATTGTGAGAGTTCACATGTTGGTATTATTTGGGGATAAACCTGTCTGTCTCTCTGATGGTAAGAATGCTTTGATCTCAATACTTTGAGATCTCATTTATCTTTTGATCCTCTAGCTCTGTGCCCAGCATAGGACTTTATAACAATAATTATTTTTAATTTTTAAAAATTTTTTATTAACATATAATGTATTATTTGTTTCAGGGGTACAGGCCTGTGATTCATCAATCTTGCACAATTCACAGTGTTCACCATTGCACATACCCTCCCCAATATCCATTACCCAGCCATCCCATCCCTCCCACCCCCCCTCCACTCTAGCAATCCTCAGTTACAACAATAATTCTGATAAATAAATTTTTAATTAACATACCATGGTCACCTCTGGCTCATTCTTCTTTTGACCTAATCTCTTTCCTAACTGACTACTGATTATAGTATGAAACATTTCACACCTGACACACCATATATTTAGAAGGTTTAATGAGAAAATTATCTATCCAAATAAAAGTTTGTCTTTTCCATATAAATATCCACATCACTTCCCTCTTTTATTGTCTTCCATGATTTATCTAGACCCGGTTGAAATTTTCCACCTCTTTTTGACTTACCACTGGGCCTTCTCAGCATTTCCAGAATTGTTATCAGTATTTGTTGTCTCCAATTTCTAACATTCTCTTCACTATAAAATATAATTGTAATCTATTTATTTTGATGTCCTGGTTATTCCTTTTTTTTTCCACATGCAGCTGCAAAGAGACTTCAAAATCTTTTTCTATGTTCTTTCAAAGATTTTTACAATGCCCTTAAATCAGCAACACTTTCCCTTCATCAACAACACTTTCCTTTCATCAACAGCATAATATTTGATTTTTGAGGGCGATTTTTAAATTTCTCAGATAGGTTTTCAATATGAGTCCGTAATTTTATCCTTTTCCATATAGCCTTTATTCCTACTGTAAATAAATAATTTTAGCAGTATTTTAACCTGGCAATTTCTTACCTCAAATCCAAAAATCTTTTGTTTTTTCATGGTTGCATTCTCTAAGCTTTACAGATAGTGGCTTTGCATTATCTTTATTTCCTTTCTTTAAAAAAATTCTTGACCCTATCTACACAAATTTCCTCATTTTTTTCCTATCCCCACACCCCACCTAGACTTTTTCTATGTTCTCCATGTAGTAATTCCAAAGCTTGGAATATTTACTTTATACAGTAAAATCTCTGTTTTAATCCCTCACCTTTGCAAGTTTCTTTCAAATTCAACACAAACTTATTTAAGCATCTTTTCAAATTCTTAAAAATTAACAATAGATATTATAAAATACCAAGGCGTCATTTTCTATTACAAAATACAGATGTTGTTGCTTGTCAATTCAAAAATCATTCCTGTCTTTTTTTCCCCCTTAATGTCAGTGTCTATCTCTAGAATGGTACTGAAAATGCCAAATGCTTGCTGTTTCAATCTCCCTCGAAGCTAAGGCTGCTTCATAAGTCATTTCTAGCCCAAGAGAGATATGAGGGAGTCATCTGAGAAGTTTTTGGGAAAGATCATCTTCTCTAGCAAGAGGGAGATTGTGGGGAAATCCTTCTCATTGTCACTCTTCTCATCCTGGACATCATATTGTGAAGAAATGAAGCTTGGGACTAATGCTCCCTTGGCTTCTGGGAGATTTTGTCGCTACTTGAGACCAGCAGAATAAATTGGTGTGAAAAACTGGTCCTTAGAGGCATTGTTATGCCTTGGAACCAGTAATGTATGATGAGAGCTATGATGCTAATAATAATGGCAGACATTGTTGGAGGGTTTACTGAATGCCAAGTGTTTTATACTCTTTACATGTATCATCAAATCGTCTACACAACCCTAAGTGTTTTTAAGAGCTATTTCCCCTTTTTTCTCTGAAGAAAGCAAAGAACAAAGGGGATAAGTGGCTTGCCCATAGTCACACAGCTCATCAGTGGCACAGCTAGGATTGGAGTGCTGACAGGGTGGCTCCATCATTTATATTCTTACCATTAAGTTAGACTTTCTCATCTACCCAGAGGTCACCTGCTGCAGACCTCATGGTACACGAGATCATTGTGCCTGAGCTGTATCAGTCACTGTTACCTAACATTCTCCTCCTTTGTGAAAGCTCCTTAACACTGTCATTCTTCGGTTTATTGCAGATATCAATTGTCCTGGCTCTTTCACATTAACTAATTAATTAATTGGTAATCCTATCCCCCTAATGTAGATTGTATAAGTGAGCCATCTTAAATCCTGTATTCCTACCTCTTCCTGTCTTGTCTGCTTCTCTCCTCTTCCTCTTTCTGATTCCTGGTTTCATCTGGTTGAGGACAGTTGTTTTTACTCTCCTTGTCCCTGCGGTGTATTCATTTCTATGAATATTTCCCCTTATTTCTTCATCCTTAAAGTTCAGACCAACTGCCTCTCTGAGAGGAAAGAAGAAGGGAACACTTTCTCCATCACCAGCTCTCTCCATGTTCTTACATTTGTTTGTCTCCAACTTATCTGCTTTCTCTCTTCTTTTACTTCTCAAATTCATCTCATTACCCTCCCTCCTATTTTCTAAAACACTCATCAGCTGTTTTTAGTAGCATGTTATTACTGAACGGTGAGGTCCTGAAATGCAGAGACTATCTTATTTTCTTATTTACTTACTTTTTTGTTATTTAGGAGAAAGAGTTTTGCCTCCCTAGAGGCCACCACAGAACCCAACACCTGCTAGCAGCTCAAAAATTCCCATTAAAGAAAGGAACACGTAAGTGAATATGTTAACGAGACTTCGAGAAATTTTCCTGCATTAATTAGAGCAGATGCTACTACCAACTCTATGGCTCTTTTTTTCCCTCCCTTCAGGAGTCCTAGAGTCTGTCTGTTGTCCTTTGTTCCCTTTTATTATTTCATTTTCTTGTGCAGTTTCGATAGATGTGTCCTTTTTGTCCCCAGAAGCTATCCAGAGTTCCCTTTACAAATGGTACTTATTTTCTGGACCTAAAACCTTTTACCTGATTGTACCTTTTACTTAAATGATTTCCTGAGCTTCATCAGTAGCTGATCTTTCGATGTCCTCTGTGCAGCTATAACTCATTTCAGTTCTTAAACGAAAAGTGCCCATAGGCACTGCTTCATCCTCAAGTGAGTGAACAGGGTCTTTAGCCTTGGCCTATTCAGTGGAATCATATCACAAAGTTCTCAAAACGGTATTGGTCCTTTTTACTTCTGACACTGTCTCTATAATAAATTCAATTTATCTTCTCATCTAATGCTTATATCAAATTTCTTGCGTCCTGGATTTTGAATTACAGCAAATACGTCCCTTGGTATATCCAATAGAATTAATAATCAGGGTCCCCATGATCTGAGCCCTTGCCAGGCCTCTGCTCTCATCTCTGGGGTCACTGTTGCCCACAAATATTTCCATGAAATTATTCCTCTCACTGCCGGAGATGTACACATATGTTGATCCCTTCTTCCTCTTCCTTTTCTATAGGAATGCTCACAAAGCCTGTTTTCTCTCTTTCCATGCTACCATGTTTTTCTTCTTCCTATTCCCTGTCCACTTTTCTCTCTTATCCCAGTTATTTGTTTCCTTCTGCTGGTTTTTCCCCCACTATTATCAGTAGCTTTGCTATGTAATGATAATTATTTATGTTGTTTCTGCTCTTGGTTAAACACCTATAAGTAAGGTACTCTACCTGGTATGCCTTTGTGTGTTTGTGTACATGCATGTGTCTGTGTATTTTTTAATACTCATAACAGATAAATGAATTTTTTAAATGAGAAAACTGATACTTTGTTTCTAAGTGAGTGGCTCCAGATCATATATGATGATAATTGGTATTAATGATAGGTAATCCAATTTACTTACACTTTTGGTAAATGAGGAGCTATAGAATCTATGTGAATATATACATCTCATTTCATGCTTATATGTATCTCATATGTATGTATCTCATAACTGCCCAATGAGATATGTTATTTTACCCTTTTTTAAAATGAGAAACTGAGATTTGATGAGATTAAGAAGGTTGACTGTAGTCACATAGATAGTAAATTGCAGATGAGAGAGTGAATATTTGTAATTATTTTCAGAACTTACTTATGTTATCTGGCTCTTAATCTTTGTCCTTAACGTTACCCAAGCCTTCACATTGCTAATATTCCTACAATATAGCCAAGTAGAGACACAAACACAAGTCAGGACCCCCTTCCATGTGTAATATGTCTTCACTCTCAAGCATTTTGCTCTAGCTGTGGCTTATTTTATAGTTTTAGTTTGTGTGTGTGTGTGTGTGTGTGTGCATGTGTGTGCATTTGTTTCTTTCTCCATTATTTCTTCCTGGCATATGCTCATATGGCACCCTCTCATATGAGTTCTATTCTGTTCCATTCTCATCAGCTTTACCTCCACACTCTTCCTATGCCTCAGCATCTTTTCCAGAATGAATTGCTCACTCACATAAACATAGTACATTAGTTTTTGACCACATAGCTATTTGGTAGTCCAGGCAAAGCCTTGCCACAATGACTGCTGAGAATTCAAAAGCCCGGTGAGTGTTAGTGACTTGCTCAAGGTTGCATTGTGAGTTAACGGCATAGGCTAGTTTAGAAGTCGGTTTTATGCTCCCCATTCTGGGTTTGACTCTTTGCTCTCATGTTCCACTGTACCATATTACCCATGGCTATGAATTCATCTCAAGAGTTGGCTCTCCTGGGGCACCTAGGTGGCTCAGTGAGTTAAGCCTCTGCCTTTAGCTCAGGTCATGATCTCAGGGTCCTGGGATGGAGCCCCACATCGGGCTTCCTGCTCAGCAGGGAGCCTGCTTCCCGCTCTCTCTCTGCCTGCCTACTTGTGATCGCTCTCTCTCTCTCTCTCTGTCAAATAAATAAATTAAATCTTTAAAAAAAAAAGGGTTGGGTCTCCTATGTAATTCTGAGTTGCTTCAACTATTTTTCCCCAAATGGATTAAAACTGCTTTTTCCTTCTGCTCCCCTTCACCCATAATATAGTCAATGATATTGTAATAGTGTTGTATGGTGACAGATGGTAGCTACACTTGTGGTGAGGACAGCATAATGTGTAGATATATTGAATCACTGTGTTGCACATGAGACTAATGTAACATTCTGTGTCAACTATACTCAAAAAATAATTTAAAAAAAATCCCTGCTTTTCCTAAGATAACCAGTGACAAACTTGCTGATAAATGCTAGGATCATTCCTCAACTTTTATTTTAGTTATCATTTGCTTCTCTTTCTTTACAACCCTCTTTTCACTTGTCTTCAGAGTCCCTGTGCTCCCTTAGCTCCTCTCTTCTACCTCGCTAGCTGTCCGTCTTCAGTGTCCTTTGGAGATTGCACTTCTTTACTTCATGGTTCTGTTCTCTTCTCTTCCTATTCTACCGGGCTACCAGGTTTCATTGACCACCACGTCTTCGGTGACTATCTATGTATTGAGTAGATGTGCTGTCTATCTAGTTTAGATAACTTTCCCAAGATTCAGACCCATGCAGTTTAAAGATTACTGAGAATAACTTGGATGTTCTCTGGGAAACTCACGTTTGACATATGCAAAAATGAATTGATAATTTCCCTAAAAATCACATTTCTTATCTTTGTGAATGGAGTGTCATCCTTCTATGTGCCCTACTCATTAACTTTGGTCTTATCCTTAATCCTTTCGTACTATTACCTTCATATCTAATCAACTATTGGGTCTTATTGCAAACATCTGCTAGTTGTCTCCCAACTCTATCACTTCTCTCTATCTTCACCACTGCTACCATAATTTAGGTCTACTACTTGAAGAGTCCAATTCCTAAACAAAAAAGTTGTGTGTAATTTTTCCAGCCTGTCCATAATTATAAAGGCTTTCCTTGTAAACCTATGGGGGAAAGCTGCCCTTTCCATAGCAGACCTGGTATGTGGCTGAGGGAGTTGCAGTCAAACACCCTCTGACTGGTCATACTCTTTGCTTAGACATGCTTCTCGAAGCACTTCTGTATTCTCAATTTTTTTATCTTGTAGCTAACATTCACACTTTATATCTCAGTTTAGATACCATTCCTTCAGAAAAACTCTCTAAATCCCCGGTCTTAACTCAGAATCCCCTTCAGTATTCCCCTACATTTTTTGGTATTTCTTCCACATTACCACCTGTTATTGATTATTGTGATTGTCTTTTATATGTTCATAGCCCCCATTAAATGGTAGGTTGCATGAGATCAGGGCACATTTATCAGGTTATGGTATGTTCCCTGTGCCCAGCATAATCATGGCAAGATAAGTACATGTAGAAAGTATACTGAACACTGGAAAAATGCAAAAAAAAAAAAAATGATCACATGGAATCCAGGAGGTTTCGTTTCTAGCCAAAGCTTAAGGATACAGACTACAGGCAACCCCTTCCATCTCATGCCTCCTTCTACCCATTATGAGTCTGAAAGTCAGATATGCAAACATTGATTTTGCTTTTTCTTGGATTTCTGAAAAGTGAAGAAATTCCAGTCAGCTCCCTAGGTGAACCTTGAACTAATAAGGTCTGAATGGTAGCATAATTACACAGCAGTGTCTGTTTTCTTAGAAGAGACTGCAATGGTATCTTGTTTGCTTCTCACTCACTTGCTCTAGGGTTGGTGGGCCACAGGTTGTCAGATGGTACTTTATGGATTTTATGTGCTTCTTCACAAATTGCAACAACAAAATTCCAAACGATACACATTGGAGAAGCCACAGCACAGTAATAAAATTTGACATATTCAATTGTCAAAGCAGTCTAGGAAGCGAAGTGATAGGAACAAAAGTTGGCAGAGAGGAAAATAGGTCTGGAAGTAGCATGAAAGTTTCCGTATGGTTTATATTTTCATTACTAGAAGAGGCAAGTGTCTGGGTTTGAGAACTTATATGTTTATAATCTATATGGAGTCTCCCCTCTACTCCCCTCTACTTGGTACCAGCTTTCACTCTATCAGCTCCTCATAATCATTTCCAAGATGAACTTAGCATTATATTATAAATCATTTGAAATTGTGGCTTACTGACTTTTTTTTAAGTGTATACTGCTGAAATAGGAAAAATCTGGGTGCAGAATGCATATTCTTAAATCAAATGTTGAGTCTGGAATTCCATCTAAAACATCCATTGTCATAATACATGGGGTAAGGCCTTTCACCTGGACATTTGGCATACCATGCTTTCCGTGCCTTCTGTACCCTAACTTATTTCTACTGGGTAATACTGGATGCAACACTGGCCCATAGGCAGAGCGTGGAACGCTTTTCCAAAGTTAAAACTGTATGTAGCTATTGGATAAACATTGGTGTTACCCTTTCATGTTGGCTGCTCCCAGTAAACTTAAGTTTCTTCACATTGCCTTCTCAGCCACGAAGTATCTCCTAAATGGGTTTGAGTGTGAGATATTTCTCTTAGATTTTATCTTAATAATTAGGATTTGCATAATTAAAACATATGATAAAGCCTTAACAATACTTTGTCCTCTCTCCCTATCTTATAGATAGGAAACTTAAATCCAGGGAGGAGAGATTATTTATTGAGAATCACAAAATTTTGGTGGTGGTTTTCTCAATGTGGTTGAAGGAGCTCTTTCTCCAGGTAATAAAATTTTTATCCTCATTTCTTGAACAGTTGGATAAGCTTAATTTTTCTCTTAAAGAAAAAAAAATATTTTTGATTTCTCCAAAGTCTTCTGAATTGGTGCCTGTCAGAGCGATATAAGAAAAAGATGAAAATATAAAAAAAGTCACAAAGATACAATCATCACACCTATCTGTTTTCTCTGTCTACTAGGAGTTCCTGGTTATAACATGGTATAGCAGTGAGAATATTCAGCTCGGACATAGAAGAGGATAGCATCAAAGTTTATAGTAATAAGGCCATTAGTCAAAAACAATGAAAACTTTTGTTTTCAATCTACCTCTTTTTACCTATCTATACATCCATCCATCAGGCTACCTATCTTTCTATACCTTTAATGCGTTTATGAGCTAACGAGCAAGTAAGGAAGTCTTTGGAGTGATGAGAGATAACCAGCCACAAATTCAAGAAACCAGAAGAATATCAAGCCCCTTATATAATGAGAAATCCCCTGCTAGACAATGTCATATAAAACTACAGAGCACAAAGACAAAGGAGAAGATTTGAGGGAGAGAGAGAATAATTACCTTTGTAGATGAGCAAGAATTCCTGTTCCCTACAAGGTCCTTCTAGCTGGACTAAGAATCAAACTGAAATGAGGCAGAATAATAGGGGAAAATAAAATTTAATTTTGTATGTATGGGGAATCCACATAGACATGTAAATTCCAAAGGCAGTCAGGCAAAATGAAGTATATATGTCATCCTAAACTAGGAGATGGGGGTACAGGTCTTGGACTTCAGAGGGATAAAATACAATTCACAAGTAATAAGAAGAAGAACAGATGTTTGGTAATTAGATGTTTGCCCTGCCATGTAGATGGGTCACTCAGAGATAATTTATCTCTGCCAGTAACACTTATTTGGGGCAAGATCCCCAATTTAGAATCTTCTTTGGTTTCTCTTGATCCCACAGGATTTCTATTGCCTTCAGCTGTAAAAAATCTTTTTGCCCAAATGGTCCACCTTGGGGTGACCCACCATTGGCAGCTATACCTTCAAAGGAGCGAAAATGACAAGTGACTTCTTACTACAATAGAAGTCAGAAAAAAAAGGAGTAGGAGGTACTGAGAGAACATTACTTTCACATCTGACAAATGAAAGATTTGAACAGAGGAAGTTTGAGTTCAAAGCATACACTTTCAATCAAAGTGCTATTATGCCTTTATTTCAGCCAGAGTCAACCAAATATTAAGCTGACTGGTGAAGGAAAGGATGACCACTGTCATCACTGGTTCTAAGATGTTAACACTGAATTTATCCTCTTTTCTACAAAACTGACATTCTCCCACCTTCGCTATTTCTGCCTGTGACATTTTTCTTCTCTGTTTCCCTTCATTTTGGCTTTTGAGTATCTGTTTACTTTTTCCTCTTTTTCACCATCTTCTTTATTTATCTCAAGACTTAGCAATTCTTTCTCCTTAACATCAGAGATGATCTCTGTTCTTTATATCAACAATTACACTCCAGAATCACTTTTATGATCTCATCTCTGGAAAAAATAAATCCCAGGTAGCATATTTTATATTTCTTAGGGTCCCCACTACATATTCTTCAAATACTTAATCTAATCATTTAACTTGCAGAGGAAGATAAAAGTATTTATACAGGGGCGCCTGGGTGGCTCAGTAGGTTAAGCCTCTGCCTTCGGCTTAGGTCATGATCTCAGGGTCCTGGGATCAAGCCCCGCATCCAGCTTTCTGCTCAGCAGGGAGACTGCTTCCCCCCTCCTCTCTGCCTGCCTCTCTGCCTACTTGTGATCTCTTTCAAATAAATAAATAAAATCTTTTAAAAAAGTATTTATACAGTTTTTTGGGGGGGGGCTACAAATGCTTTTAAGTATGTTATCTAATCTGATCCTCATCATGAGCCTGTGAACTAGATGGTATCTTTATTCCCATTTTATAGGTGAAAATTCAGACTTAGCAGAGTTAAATGATCATCCCAATTCACACAATCATTAAATTAAAACTGAAACCTAAATCACTTGAAAATTCCATACGCGTTTTAATCTACCACTGAAACCCCTCCTATTGTACCTGATTTATGTTCACGTACTTGGTTTTCTATGAGACAGTTACTGTATGAAGCCTGAGAATGATCCCAGGAGGTCGCTGTGAAGTTTGGTGGCTGTTCCAGAGATTTAGAAATGGAACTAGTAAAGGTATTGCTGCTTTGGCTCTCCCCCTCCTGAGTTATAAATGCAACAGGCTGATTATTATAATGATACTTCATACCAATAAGGACTGAAGTAGGACAATGAAATCATGATACTTAGCACTTATATAGCACTATTCATCTTCCGAGCTCTTTACAAACAGTGATTAATTAGAGGAGGGCAACAGAGAGTTCAGCTTATCTGGTGATGCACATGAAATAAACCAACTCCTCCAGAATTAAGATCCAGAAAAAGTGCCTTCTTGAGATCCAGACTGGAATGGGGGGCAGGAGGTGGGGTGGTGGTCGTGGAGGGTGAAAGGAGATTTTAGAAAACCAAAACCTCTCTTCCCTCTGAGTTATCAGTATCATCAGTCTTTGAAAACAGGCTGCTGCCATTTGAATTATAAGGGAATTTCAAATAGGACTGGAAATGGAAGCTAGTGGAGTGAAGGGAAAAACCAAATAAGAAAACTAAACTGTATTATGAGAATTCCACCATAAGCAGATAGTTCTTAACAAAAAAAAAAAAAAAAAAAGAGGGGGGAGGCACCTAGGTGGCTTAGTTGGGTAAGTGTCTGCCTTTGGCTCAGGTCAAGATCTCAGGGTCCTATGTCTGACTCTCTGCTCCTGCTCAGCAGGGAGTCTGCTTCTCCCTCCCTCATCATCACCCTCTATGCTGGTGTATGCTCTGTCTTCCTCAAATAAATAAAATCTCTAAAGAGAAAAAAAGGTACAAAGTACAAAAATAATGATTTGATTCTCAAAGGAGGAAAATGTGCACCTCACCCCACCTTTGTTTTACCTGAAGTTTCTTCCTTGAATATGTTGCTCATCAAAATGTGTCCTGGTGCCTGAATGGGCTGCTGGTTACTATTTTTTTTTAAGATTTATTTATTTATTCATTCATTCATTCATTTTGGGGGGGCGCACGTGTACATGAATGGGGGAGTGGAAGAGGGAGAGAATACAAGCAGACTCCCCACTGAGCACTGAGCTGGAATGGGGCTCAGTTCCATGACCCATGAAATCATGAACTGAGCTCAAAACCAAGAGTCAGATGATTACCTAATGGAGCCACCCAGGTGCCCCAGACTATTCTTAAGAAGAAGTATGGGTGAAAGAGGGGACAAAGAAGTAAATAATAATAATAAAAATAAGGGGTGCCTAGTGGCTCATTTGGTTAGGGGACTGCCTTTGGGTCACGTCATGATCCTGGACTCCCAGGATCCAGTCCTGCATCAAGCCCTCTGCTCAGCAATTTGTCTGCATCTCCCTCTGACCCTTCCCCATTTGGTTCTATATCTCTCATTCTCTCTGTCTCTCAAATAAATAAATAAAAAATCTTTTAAAAATAATAAAATAAAATAAATAAATAAAATAAAACTGAGCCTTGAAGATCCTCCCTTCTTTTTGCTTCAGACTCTGTTTCAAGAAGCAACCAGAAGGTCGGGTTACTGGTGCTGTGTCTTCAGGATTACCAAATGGTACTCATTCTCCATTATGCTATAGGGAAATGTGAAAAATTGATATGACTGGAACCATTTAAAGATAAAGTTGGAGTGGCTAATGCAGAAGTAGGGCCTTACTTCCCTTTGTTTGAACTGAGCCAAAATCTTTGGACTGGGCAAAATGGCAGTTCTTTTAAACAATTGCTCAAGAAGTAGACAGAAGAATATACATCCTGATCACAAGACCGATAGCTGTGGACTTTCTGAAGATAGCATCAAAAGTCAATCAATTTTGAAAAAGTTTTTAAAAAATAACAAAATACACAGTACTTAAAAATTCCATATAGCCCATTGATTCTGAAGGGTAGCAGAATTTCCCACCTCAAAATTTGCCTCTTTGTAAGGGTTATCTTGAGCTGGCTATTAAGAAACAGCAAACATAAGGAAAGCTTTGAAAACAGCTGAGTAGAAGTTACCCTTTTCTCTGGAATATTTACATTTATAATGGAAATGTCCACTTGTAAGGGTATTTTCTGTACCAGAAAGAGAACTATGACTGAATCTGTAGAAAATCTTATCAATGAAGAAGGCAATGACAACTCTGCATCAACCTTACCCTTGTTTACTGTGCTTTCCCTGGTAACCTCCCATAACTGGCCTCCTCCTTCCAACCAACATCTTTCTTTTGTTTTTAGCTTAAGAGGGTATTTAAGGTGTAGCTTGGACATATCAAAGAGTTACTCGGTTTTCCTGGGTATCTCCCATGCAAAGGGGATATACGTGTTACTGAACTTCAGTTTGTTGTTCTCCTGGTAATCGGTCTTTTTTAATATGGAGGGAAGAGGAGGTCCCTAGCCAAGAACCTAGGAATGTAGAGGGAAAATTATTTTTCTTTCCCTGCAATTCTCAGAGAATCCTGCTATTGATTTTTGTTGCCTCTTGTATCCTTAAAATATGTATAGAAGCAATTGATAAACTAGTATATTTAGGACATGAATGTTGGTATTTTCATGCATGTTAATACGTAAGAGGTAAGTGAAACAAAAAAATTATATGTTCAAATTCCACTTATTCATTAATGGTGTCAGTAACTTCTTTGATGAATTGAATGACAGAATAACAATGGAAGCCTTTTTTTCTTTTTTAGTTTTGGGTGCTATTTACAGACATGGCACACTACACTTTGAAATTTATTCTGCACTCTTAACATTTTCTCAAATTAGTTTTTTACTGCATGCAATCACAAAATAAAGCCCTTATTTTTAGTATTTGCCAATGTCTTTCACCTTGACCAATTTGAAGCTTCTGACATGACATCCCTGAATACAGAGTTGGGAAGAGATGCACCTTAGCATATTGTTATGTTGTATTTATAAAAACACATATAATAGATATCAATAATCTCAAAAGCATAGCTAATTGTGAAATGTAGTAAAATATTTAGAAAATTATGAGTTTGTGAATTTACTACCATGGTTTAAAATATAGTTGATTTAAGTTAAATTTTAATAATGGTTGTGCTTAACAAAGACATAGTAGGTTCACAAATTTCTAAAGATGTAACAGTTGGCTATCAAGAGTCAGTATGGGTTGATTTCTTCACACCATTGGTGATGAGACAGGTCTTTAAAACTTGGAGATAACTACTGAACAGCCACACAAGGATGACAGGAAGAATATTCCTTTGGTAGAAAAAAAGTATGTGCAAAGAAGGAAAGACAAATAGAGTATGGAACCTATGGGCAGCAACAAACTATATGGGGCCTACTATATGATACTTACTAGCACCAAGATGGTTTAGTGACATTTGATATATGGAAGATGCTCTTTTATGAATATTTGGAGTTTAAGGATAATAGTAATTTTTAAAAAGTTACACCTGTAATATACAAAATACATGATGACAAATAACACTATGGTATAAGATTCAGGCCTACATTGATTTTTTTGCAAGGAAGAGCATGGCCACTTCGACTACATGACTCATTTTAACACAGTCTGAAATGGAGACTATCTTCTACTTATATCTGGGGAGGGTACAGATTTTAGATGTGTTGATTTTACTGCTTTCAACTCTAGTGAAGGGGTAGGTAGGGAATCACACATGATGTAGTTACATGCTACAGTAACTGGTATTCTAAGTCTGATAGAGAGGATCAATAGTGCTCCTGGGGGAAGGACTCTAACTGAAAATCCAGAAGAAAAATCTCCTACAGATAAATGGTGATTCCAGAGAACAATAGGAACCATAGGCTGGGGAAACGAAGGGAAGACATAATGATTCATGCCAGTGATTTCATTCTTTGTAATCATATGTAGTTTCAAAAACTGGGGGTAATTGAAAGTTTTGCAGAAGTTTGAAAAACACACATATGCATACACATGTTTAAATATTTAAATGCTATATACATATCCACAGTATACTAAAATTTATATTAAGAAAATTCCATTGATTGATTACCTAAACCCTATTCCAAATATTGGTCTCTCTTTTTTTTCCCTTCCACTCTTGATGTTAGAATGCTTTCACAGACTCTCTTGAAGATGGCAGTGGCTCTGTGACCCAGTTCTGTCCATAGGCATAAACAGATACCTGTTAGAAGAAGAGGCATCTGGAAAGCATTTTTCTGATAAAAAGGGACAGATGGAGCTTGTATGGACTTTCCTTTTACCTTCTTTCTCCTGTCAATACAAACTTGATGTCTGGACACTAATGACAATCATGTTATAATAATGGGTAATGAATATAAGAGAAGTGTCAAGGTAAAACCAATTGACCATGAGTTACCAAACCAGTACCAACAACCACCTCCTTCTCAATTTTCTGTAGTGTGAGATAAACAAATCAACATCATTTGGGCCACTATGAATAGAGATTTCTGTTCCTTGAGGATAATCCAGATACCAGTAGAGCACTATTCCTTCCTCTAACAATTAGAATTTAGGGTTAAACCATATGATAGATGACAGATTAATCAGCTATTGATGGTTTATAGCACACATCAGCATTAACTTCTTTGCTAACTCTTCCCTCCATGGGTTTTTTAGCCCAGATTATTTGTTTTAAGTAGAGAAAAAAAAATACTTAGATTAGCTCCCATGGAAAGGAGATTTTCTGAGTTAACCAGTCTATCATTGAACCCAGAATAGGGAAGTTCAACCAGAATTCACTAAGGTTTGGAACCAAGAAGCTTCTTTCCCCATGCCTCATCATCATCCATTTCTGCTTCTCTCTAAATGCCTGCTTCATTTCTCTTTCTCTCTTTCTGCAAACTTTCTTTCATCTGCCCCTTGATCCACTTCAATTAAAACAAAGCAAATAGATGAAAAAGTGGATATCTTATGTGCCACCTTATTATCAAAGCCAAATATTATAACATTAGCTTATAAATAGATTCCTCAGTGTCTTCGTTTGCTGGGGCCACAATAACAAAATACCACAGACTGGGTGGCATAAATTACAGACATTAATTTTTCTCACAGTTCTAAAGGTTGGAAGTCCAAGATCAACATTTAAGCAAGGTTTTTTTGTTTGTTTGTTTGTTTTTTATTTTTTGTTTTTTTTTTTTTTCCCTGAAGACTCTCTCCTTAATTTGTAAATAGTTGTCTTCTCTCTGTGTCCTCACACGGTCTTTCCTTTGGGCACACATATTCCTGATACCTATTTTTGTGTCCAAATTTTCATGTCTTTATAAAGACAACAGTTACACTGGATCAGAGCTCACCCTAACAGACTCATTTTAATTTAGTCGCCTCTTCAAAGGCCATATCTCTAAATAGAGTCACATTCTAAAATACTGGGATTAGAGCTTCAACATGTAAATTCTAGGAGAACACAATTCAGCTCATAACACCCAGTTTTAGCTATGTCTTCTTCTGGCTGAATGGCCCACTCTATGACTTAGGTTGGAAGGGATGTGGATAATAGACAGCAAAGAAGGGAAAACAAGAAAGCATTCAGGTAACAATGAAAGAATTAGCAACAATTTCACCCATACTTCCTTCCATATAAAAATTGCTACTCCAGGCAGAGGGGTAAATCAAGGTATTAATTAGTTGGTTATATGGAGAAGATGGATAAGTTCAGCTGACACATTCAAGATTATATTAACTGTTAATATGTGGCATGGACAATAAGTATTGTAGCATTTTAGGAGAGGAAATGATTGTGTTCAGCCAAATTTATAGATAATTTATTAGGGGTATCTTATAGAGAAAGATCCTAGAATGGTGTTGACCTGGAAGAATGATTATTAACTCAGCAAGTAGCTAAGAAGGAGGAGGCTCTTGAAAGGTCTGGGAAAGCATCAGTGAAGGCAAGAGACAAAAAGAAAGAATGGCTTCTTCCAGGAATTGTGAGTATATTTTTAACACAAGGGGATCTGTGCAGAGAGGAGTGACAACCCAGGTTGGCAAGATAGCATGGGATAACATTGTTGGGACTTTAGATATCATTGTAACGTGTGTCTGCTCCTGAGGCCTTCCTTGCAAGAGTTAAGCTGAACACTTTTTTGTTGGAATTTTATGATGTCTCCGAGTTGGCCATCTAAACTCTCCTCCCGAATTAATACAGGGTTTGGGGTGACCTGGAAGGTCAACTCTTAAGATAATTAGTACCAAAGAGCTGCACTCTTGCCATGCTGCCATTTCAGCCTTCTCACAATCTAGCAATTTTTCATGATAAATTGAATCTAATAACATATTTTTTGCAGCCAAGATACATGGTGGATCATTGTCTTGTCACTTTGATAAAATGTTTGGGTTTTTTCCCTCCTGTCCAGACTTCATGATAAAGCAGGTGAAAAATCTACAGTTATGTCAAACCAAACACAAATATAACAATTTCCTGAAACATGGACCTAAAAAAAAAAATCATTAATTCTCTGAGAAAAATAATCCACAGATACTACCTGTGTTTTATAATTTAAAATTCATTCAGTTTGTAGAATTTAGTTTTTAGGGTTCCTTAAAGATGGACTGGAGTTGTGAAAAGATGTAAATGAGAGGCAACACTGTCTATGCATGGTGCTTATTCAAGTGTGTTAAATGAACACTTCTGATATTTTCAACCTAAATCTATACCCTATATAAGTATAGGCTTCCTGTGCTCCCACAGAAAGGTTTGTAAAGCGAAGTGGGGCACAACTTAGGGTTTGCAATTCAACAAATGGGGTAAGTCCTGGCTCTATCAATTAACTCATGTAATCAGGGTTTAGTCATGTGGCCTTACCACACCCAGTTTCTGTATCTGTATGTGTAAAATGCAGAATCTAATGGTGCTGAGAAGATGAAGTAAACATAATGCATGAAAAGAGCATGGCACAGTGCCTGACACATAGTAAGTGCTCACAAATTTACATATTTATAAAATGTCTCAGGATTCAAGATACGCAGTTTAAAATGGACATTAACTTTTTTTTTTATTTATTGCACATAATGAGAAATTTTCATTTTTCCCTCGGAACACGAATACTTTGAAATCATTAAAAAACCAAACCAAACCAAACAAAAACAAAAACAAAACCCACAAAAACATAACAACCAAAACTCTCGGTGACGCCACTTCGGCTGCGCCGCCTGCCAGCGGCCCATTTCCGGTGTGCCATTTCCGGCGCCCAGCTACTCAGGCGGGAAGGCGGTAGCCGAGGCTTGTGCGGCCTCGGGCCTCTCTCCTGCCAACTTTGAGCGGGCTGTCTTGTCAGCCCGCGCTCCGAGTGTAGTTGTGCCAGTCTGTTAATAGGTCTTCCGTATCAGTAAGGCCGTTGTGCCTCCTGGAGTGCTGATTTCCACTGGCGCCTTTCTCATTTTCTTAGGCTCCTCCCCGCTGGCGGCTGTAGCCGCGAAGGTGGGCCTGCTGGCTGGGCTGTTTGGGTCCAGGTCTTGGCATCCTGGTGTTTTTGAGGGGATTTTACCACGTGTGCATTGCCGAATATGCACGCAGCGGCTAGCGAGGACACTCCTATGATGCCTTTCCAGACTTTGATGCTGAGCTCCCGGTAAAGGATCACAAATGCCAGGAACCGGCTTTAAGACAAGGAGCAAAAACTATAGGTAAGGGCTAAGGAATTCTGCAGTGTGCATCTGTTTGACAGAACAGGAGCCAGATTTTGTGGGTCCATCCTAGAGATGTTAAATGAGCTACAAATGAGGTAATTAGGACAGGGCCTCTTTTTTATCTCCCGACCCTGACTAAAGCTCCCGATGTTTTTCCATATGACAATGTATCCTGGAAGAGTAGCGATGTTAATCTTATGAGAAAGTGAGAGATTATTCTGTGGGGAAAATGTTGCTATCTTTTTAGAGTCGGGCGTTTCTTTCAAATAGTCATCATTGACGATTTGTTCTTGTGGCAGATGGAAGAATGCAGTATGTCAGATTTATATTACTAAGTAATTTATTTTTAAAATATCTAAGTATTTTGTCCCCTACACTCCTAACTCTGTGTTCTAGTGGAAGACCTTGCAATCAAATATCAGTGTGGGCACATTTGTAATGCTTTTTGTGTTATTAACAGCAACCAGGGAATTTTAAAACCTCAGAGGAAGTTTTCAAAATGTAAACACTTTCTTTGTTCATCACTCCTTGACCAGCTCTGCTCTGGTTCACCAGTAGATTGGCCAGTATTTAATTTGAGTTATTTTGTCTTTTGTAGATCTAGATGTTCTTTATATCATGCCTTAAGGACTGAACATTTGGCTGCTTTCTAAGGAGAAATGTAGATGAGTGGTTATTAATTACAGTTTATATCCCCCATGTTGGCATCTATGATGTCATCTTGCTGAACATTACAAGACTAAGGCGGGATCCCTAGAGGACTGGACTGCCTTTATTTGATTCTATTTCTTACCTTGCAAAAAGTGACATATTCAAAAGAAGTTAAAATGTCCATAATCTAAAAAAATTAAAACAACAATAACAATACAAAACAAAGCAAAAATACCCCAAACTAAAACAAAAACCACCAAAAAGCTTTTTTATTGTAAAATAAAACACAGATACAAAACAAAATATAACAAACACTCAAAATGTCACTTAGTGTACTGTTATAAAGTAAACCCTTTTCTGGTAAGAATTACAGTCTTGCCTGCTACCCCAGAAATACCTGCCATGTGTGTGTTTCCAACTTCAGTCCCCTCACTTCTTCATGAGTGACTATTGGCTTGACATTTATAGTAATATTTTCCTTGCATTGTTCATAGTTTTACAACCCAAATGTCCACTAAAAGACACTGTAGTTTATCTTCCACATTAAAAAAAAAATTGGGGCGCCTGGGTGGCTCAGTGGGTTAAAGACTCTGCCTTCGGCTCATGATCCCATAGTTCTGGGATCGAGCCCCGCATCGGGCTCTCTGCTCAGCAGGGAGCCTGCTTCCTCCTCTCTCTCTGCCTGCTTCTCTTCCTACTTGTGTTCTCTGTCAAATAAATAAATAAAATCTTTTAAAAAAAAGTTCTCTTTAAAAAAATTTTATTAGTTTTTAAAAATTTTTAATTTATTTTTAAAATATTTAATTATTTATTTATTTGACAGAGAGAGAAAGAGAGATCACAAGTAGGCAGAGAGGTAGGCAGAGAGAGAGAAGAGGAAGCAGGTTCCCTGCTGAGCAGAGAGAGCCTGATGCAGGACTCGATCCCAGGACCCTGAGATCATGACCTGAGCCGAAGACAGAGTCTTAACCCACTGAGCCACCCAGGCGCCCTTTAGTAGTTTTTATTTTTAAATAAGGTTTCTTGTTTTATATTAATTTCCCCACTATCCCTTTCATTTGCTGAATAACCGGGATCATGGTCCTGTGGTTTCCCCAGTTAAAATGTCCCCAATTACACACAAATGGTGCAGTTCAAACAAGTTCAGTAAGTTCTCTATAGTTGGTGCCGATTGGCAGCTAGATTCAGATATAAGTCAGACAATAATTCAATCCCTTTAGCAAAACTGTGGGCAGTGCTTGGCAATACTATATGAAGTACATGATGTTTGGTTGTCTGTTTTTGTGATATTATCAACCATTGATGATTAATTCTAATAATTAGTTATTAAATAAGGGTTACAAAAGTGTTAATATAATTTTATCATATGTTTTTGTTTATAAGTTGTGGTACTTTTATAAAGAGGCAAGCCCATATTAATTGGTTACTCAGTGTTGCAAGATTATAGAGGAAATACAGGGGAGCAGGTTGATTATTTCCTGTTGTTTCCCAGTTTCTAAGATAATGATTGCTTTCTTAATATCATATGAAGTTGACCAATTTTTAAAATAAAATTATGAAATCATGGATTTAAAAATATTTGATGGATTTTATCCCACTGAGGGTGTTAAATTATTAGAATATACTTTGTACTCTATTTGGCCAGTTCAGCCTCTTCAGGTGGTATCTGGGTCCTTTTGATATGACCTTTGTAGTGTTTTATGGTTTACTTAATATTTAGTATTACAGGGTGTATAAAACTTATCTGGTATATTTGCTACCCCAGACTAGGAGTCAGCTATTTTAGCTGATAATTTCTTTTAGTGAGAAATGTTATTTCAAGACCACAATATGGACACTATGGGTGTTCATTTCTAATGGACTGATAAACATGCACACACACACAAAATATAAAGTAAACTGTATTATGGATTCATATCAATGTTTGGAATTAAAATTTCAGATTACAGAACTCATTATATAATATCTGTCTCCGTTTTCCACTCAGGGACGAAAGGATTCTTCCTCACAAGGAATTCTGCTTCTCAATGACAGAGGAATTAGAATTAATATGTATCAGAATTATTGTTTTTTTGTGTGACATATTCCAGACACAACAGTCTCAGAATAACAATAGTAATACCACCAATATTATTACAGGAGCCATTAAAATTATTTTTGAATATGCACTCTTCATTTTCATTTTTTTCTAATAGTTACACTTTATCCGATCAGAATTTATAGTCATTAGACCTGTGCTTTCTCCCTCTTAGACAATAATTACTCTTAGTTCTACAAACCCATGTCAGTGTCTCTAGTTATTTTGGTTGTCTAACACTCATTCTTCTGTAGATTCCTTAGAATGTGCTCATGGGGGCGATATATCTTTTGTTCCTGCATGCTAATAATGGTGACTTTTATTTTTGAGAGTCAGTTTTTCTAGGTATAAAATCTTTGGCTCATGCTTTATTTTCTTATGACTTAAATATGTCGTTTTATTTTCTTGTGGAATAAATAATTATTGCAAAATATGCTAATAATAATCTATTTATTTTCCTTATAAATTGCATGTTCTTTTTTTTCCAGATGCCCCCCACTTATTTATTCACATATTTAACTTAAAATATAGTACTTCTAGTAGAATATTTTGGTGTCTAGGTTGATATAATTAGATACATGGCATACTCTTTTTTTTTTTTAATTTTTTTTTTTAAAGATTTTATTTATTTATTTGACAGAGAGAGAGAGATCACAAGTAGGCAGAGAGGCAGGCAGAGAGAGCGGGGGAAAGCAGGCTCCCTGCTGAGCAGAGAGCCTGATGTGGGGCTCGATCCTAGGACCCTGAGATCATGACCTGAGCTGAAGGCAGAGGCTTAACCCACTGAGCCACCCAGGCGCCCCTGGCATACTCTTTTAATATGTGATTTCAAATATATACCTATATACACATAGATATTAGTATTTTGTTCCCTTTATTATATTTTCTCAGCTAGTGTTTCCTGTTATGGTTGAATATTGAACAGTGTAAGGTTAGGAGCCCTCCACACAGTTGAAAATCCAAATATAACTTTTGACTCCTCAAAAACTTTACTTACCATCTACTGTTGACTGGAGCCTTGCTGATAACATAAGCAGTTGTTTAACACATATTTTGAATGTTATACATGTTACATGTTTTATCCTTACTCTAAGTTAGGTTAAAGAAAAGAACCTGAGAAAATCACAAGAGAAAATAGTTAAAACATTGTACTGTATCGAAAAGAAATCTGCTTATAAGTGGACCCACACAGTTTGAACCCATAGTATTCAAGGGTTAACTGTATGTGCTCAGTCTTCTTTCTCAGTATTAGAGAGCATTCACTTGAATACTTCTTATCACATCTTCACTTAAAAAATTAATTTTACTGCACAATAGGATGAGCTGGGACATATGTATAGATCCCTTTAATAGCCACCACAATCAGTATTTAGGTACTGGATGCTGTGATGTCACAGAATACCTTTGTGCTGCCGCTTTGTAGGTAAACACTTTCCCTACCCCCAGTCCCTGGCTACCCTGATATGTTCTCATCAATTTTCCCCCAGAATGTGATTCGATGAAGTCATACAGCATGCAACTCACTGATACTGATTTCCTTCATTTAGTATAATGCCTTTGAGATCCTTTCAAGGTCTGGGGATTCTTGCGTGCATGCGTGTGTGTGTGTGTGTGTGTGTGTGTATAAGTGTATATGTGGGTATATATGAGTAGATTACAGGAATTTTTCTATAATGATGATCATGTCATCTGTGAAGAAGGACATTTTTTGTCTCCCTATCTACTCTATCATCTTTTTTTATTTCTTTTTCTTTTCATATTGCCCTGGATAGGCTTTCCATGGAAATTAGAATAGGAATGGTTCAAGTTGACATATTTGCTTTGACCTCAGTCTTTTACCTCTAAGTATGAGGTAATGTTAGGTATAGATTTTTGTAGGTGATACCATTTGTTTAGTTAAGAAGTTCCCTTCCATCCTAGTTGGGAGTTGTTGTCATGGTTTGATGTTGAATTTTATAAATTGCTTCAGTTAATATAATCATCTAGTTTTTCCTCTTTCGTCCTTTATTGTGTTGGATTTCACCTACTGATTTTTTTTTTCACCTAATTTTTTGAATGTTGACTCGGACTCATATTCATAAGATAAAACCCAATTGATTGAAGAGTATTATTATTTTATATATCACTGGGTGTAATTTACTAATTTTTTGAGAATTTGTATATGTATACTCATGGGTGATAGTGGTCTACAGCATCAAAAATCTTTTTTCTATAATCTATAGCTTATTCCTGATGGCTTTGTGTATGTTTAGAGATAAATCCTTATGTGTACCACTCAGAAAGGAACCCAGGTCATTAAAGCACTTTGAGGTATTACAGTATTGAAATCTCTATTCTCCCCAGTCCTCCAGATACTTTCAGCAGCCTGGGATCACCTTTTTCAGTCAATTGGCCAGAGAGATGGGCTTACAGGTTCCCTTCCTACAACTGCATTTGCAGTAAGACTCAAGAACCATCGCATTGCATGGGAGTTCTTAAGGGCCAAAGTCAGTCAAAGCTTTTTTTAAAAGTTGCAGTACAAAACAAATGACAAAGATAAATGCAGAGTGGCTGGTGGTTGTACAAAATCACTCATTTTACTGATGTGGAAAAGAGTAAGGAAGAGAAGATTAATTCAAAGCCACTTTGATTAAGACTGTTTGGCCAAGGCTGAATTAAACTCTCCTAGACTTGCTTCTCCAAGTGTCTACTTCCTTAGACCACTGCACATAAGTCTTCAGTCATCTTTTCGTCATACGCAATTTATAGGACAAGTCTAAGTTTTCAGGAATAATACAAAAAGCATGAAATAGAAAACCATCAAATTTTCATATTCCTTATTGGAATATTATGACAAGAATGTTTCAAGAGATAGTCTATCAAAACCATTAGAGGCTCCTTAAGTGTGTTGTGTATCCATGCTAATTATAGAGCTTATCATACTCCCCAGTAAATGTGTAATGTAGCAATCATTTTTATTAAAATACTCCTTTCTCTGTCTCTCTCTCTCCTTTTCTCTCGCTCTCTCTCTTTTGTGAGAGCTAGAAATTTTAGAAAGCATAAACACCTAATCCTGAATCTTGATATAGCAAAAAATGAGAGACATGGGATTCTGGGAGTGCTTTAAGGCTTGTCAGCATAAACACTGAAATGGCATGGGAAAACTGTTAGAAGAGTAGGGTTTCACTCTTGACTCTGATTTTTTTTTTTTTTTTTGGTCACTCTGGTCAAGTCATTTTATCAAAACTGTTTCACTATCTTTTAACTAGAGATAACAATTCATGTAAAAACATACCTTTCAGTATAAAATAATGGATATAAATAACTCTTCAGATAAGTATACAAGACATTTGGAATTTATGTGGAAATGATTAAGGATTAAATTACAGTGATTATTCACAATAGCAACAACAAAAGAAGGACAGATTAAACTTGATTTGCCTATAGTGACCAGTTCATTCAACCTTGAGCCTTGTTTCTAGGTATAATCTCACACTCTTCATTTAGTGACTGTATATATCTATATCTATATAAATATGTATTGGCAGATAGATATATCCACTTGATGACTCTATATATTTACTATTTTCCAGAAGGAGAACTCTCTCTCCCATACAGTTTACTGACAGTAGATCTCTATGTAAGAATTAAAGGAATCATGCATAAGGTAGGGTAAAGGAGAATGCTCATTCATACTACTTTTTTTCTTTGGAATGCCTGCCCCTTTTCATTATCAAATTTCTGTTTCTCCTTCAAAATAGATCTCATATTCCACCCATTTTTAAAAAAAAATCTGAGTTCATTGTTTCAGTTTGACTGCTTTTATGGACTCCTCAGGTAAATATCCTATTGTTTATAATATCACTTGCTAAAAATTAAGTCAGTTGTCTTTCATTTTTTATACCCTACCCATATTGCAAACATGTAGCATTTTTTATTCTCAGTGACTCAGCACATAGCCCTCTTCCTGGTTTGGAAGTCCCTCCATCTCTGTCTACTTGGAAAATTTCTGTTTATCTCTTAAGTCTTCTGTGTTTCTGTGAATCCTCCTCAGACTTATCTCAGCCAACTGTGTGACTTTATCCTCCTGCCATTAGTAATATTCCTCAATTATATGTTCCTTCAGCACAGGAAATATCCCTTTTCATCATATTCATGCCTTTAGCTTATTAAATATGCTTTTACAATGAACAGTTCATTTTATGAGACCAGTGCTCTAACCCCTTAGCTATGGAGCCAAACAGTTCATTTTAAAGCTGATGCCACATAGCAGGTAATGAGTGTGTATATTTAATTGCTTTATTAGAAATAACATATATAATAAACTGTACATATTTAAAATATATACATCAGTGAATTCTGATGTATGTATACTCCTGTGAAACCATAACAACAATCCAGATCATCACCATATTCATCAAATATTTGTCTAATGAAAAATATGGTTTAGCCTTAAAGCTGGTAACATTTATTCCTACATAAAACCAAATTCAGAAATAAATATGCTGAGTATATACCCCTTGCCAGTCACTGCAGAGATTGAGGGTATGCAAACATAAATAGTGGCTACCTGTGCTTTTAAGAGACTTGGTCTCTGTTTCTGATTCTAGAGTAGAAATGAATTTTTATATTCACCAAATATTGTCCATTGCCTGTCAAATCTTCTCTGTGTATGCAGTTTAGAACAGATGGAAGGCTATCCTCAGAAGCAGTTCATAGAATGAAGGCCTGGAGATCACAGAGACCCTGAAAAGTGAGGATGAAGAGTAGCAGGAGGTTTGCACATGAATGCAGTCATTGTCAGGTGACAGAAATGAGGCCAGGAGTAGAACCAAGGTTAGAGCTGAAGTTAGGATGAAGTAATATGTGGAAGATGGATCAATAATGGAAAAATTAGACTATTGAAGAACCAAAAGAATAGAATAAAAAAAAGATGTATAGAATGGAATTGATTGAAAAACTTAGGAAATTAAGTCCACAAGTACTGGTCAAGAGATAGTATACACTTTTTATATATAGACTTCCATACATTTCTGGGTCAAGCCATGGGTAGAAAAGATTCCATGAGGCTTCATAGAAGCATCTAAATGGTTTGGATGCCCCACATTTATAGTTAGTTTATTATGATTTCAACCTACAATTTTCCCTATTCTATTAGAATGTATCCAGACTTTCAACTTAAAATTCAGTGCAACCCAGAACACATATAGAACTTTATACTCTATGCCTCCATTCAACTGGTTGGTCTCCTCCAACTCTATTTACCTATCTGAGCTCCATGATATTTTAATTGCATTCTCAAATTGCTCTCTCATAATGTTCTCCCTGTTCTGGTTACATTTCTTACTGTGTTTCTTAATGCTTTCCTAGTTCTTATTTAAAGCATAACACTGGTATGAACCTTCTGTTGATGCCTTCTACAAACTATCTAACCATCATTTTCCTCTGTCTTCTTTCTGTCTACACCTAGCACTGAGTATTTGGGCCATACATTTTGTCTCTTCATTTTCACTATTTTATTCCAAAGGCTGTTTATTCCAAACCATCTTGCATTGGTTTCAGTTGGATTCATGCGTATTAATTTCCTTCTACAACAGGATTTATGAGCACCTAAAGTACAGAAAAAGCATCTCAGCAGTTCTCACATAATAGTAAGACTAGGTGTTTATGGAGTCCTTGTTAATTACAGATATTTGCAGTCTCCTATTCTTCTACACCTGGGTTGATAATAGGTTAGTGACGGGCTTCAAGGTTTCTCATGGCTTCCCAACAAGGAATTCTTTCCCTCCTGAGAGAGGTGAATCATTGAAAGCAGTGGGCAAGGAACGCAAGTTTAAAGCAAGGTGGATGGACCTTGAGTGAAAACAGGAAGATTTAGGATACCTGTAGAAAGACAAGTCAGCATTATATAGAGACGAATTAATACTTTGGGATTAAACTGTCTGTGAAGGATAGAAGCATGGCAGACTAAAAATAGGCACGGAGTAATTCAGAAGCTAATCAGCCTCTGTCACAGATAAAATTAATAAGTAAAAAAGTTTTAACAAGACATTAGCCGTCTGAACAGCCCAGAAGGCCTGGGGAGGGAGATGAGAATATTATGGCTGCAGCATTAACATCACTGTTATTAGGTTGGTGATGATTAACAGGACGTGGTCCCACAGGGAGCAAGGTGAGCCTTCATAGGACAGCACTATGTCAGGAGATGATGGTCTCAAATTGGATAGCAAAGGTGAACTGTCTTTCAGGAGGAACATCAGGCCCAAGGACACAAAAATGAGGCTGGACTAGCCTGGACAGTAGTTAGAGTTATACCAGGAAGAAATACAAGTGATGTAAAACTAAAGTTAGGGATAAATTTATGATAAATAGCCACACTGTTAGTCTTTGCTTTCCATTCCATTCATATTTTGGGACTGTTGAGTTAATGTTTCTTTTGGGTCCACTCCATTCAGATTTTATGATAATGAATGAATAGAATTTGTGAAGCAGAAAACCAAGGACTTTCATAACTCCTTAGCCCAGGTAACCACAGGAATGTTTTCTGTCATTTGTTATCAGGAGAAATTGATTAAAAACTCCTTGCATTTAGAGTCTAGTGTTAGGTACCATGGGAAGTGAAAGCCTTAAGCCTAGCTTTCAGAGGAGCTGACAATGTAGGAGAAGAGGAAACACTGCAGATGAAAAGCACTGATAAATAAATATATAACCGGTGACAGTCAAATGGAACTGTAATGGTACAGTCTTTTGGAATGAATATGTGTATATCTAAAGTGGGATGATATGTTGTGTGGAAAACTTTTGCATAGATGAGGATTTTGAATTATCAAGGGAAGGGATATAATTTGGTGGCAAGGGAATGGTAAATTCAAAAACTGGATAAAAGACTGAAAGTTCAGAGGAATTATGCTGGTTGATAAAATGCCTGTATTATTTATTTATTTAAGATTTTTTTATTTATTTAAGATTTTATTTATTTATTTGGCAGAGAGAGAGATCACAGTAGGCAGAGAGAGAGGGGGAAGCAGGCTCCCCGCTGAGCAGGGAGCCTGACACGGGGCATGATCCCAGGACCTTGAGACCATGACCCATGCTGATTGCAGAGGCTTAACCCACTGAACACCCAGGTACCCCAAAATGTGTATGTATTTAATCAGACATTGCCTTGTGCTTTGTAAAGTTGAATGTATGCTCTCAGAAACAAAATACTATATTATTATATCAGGTTTCCATAACTTATCTTAAAAAGTCTTTCTGATGCAATATCTATTTTACCATAAGCATAAACCCTCTGAACTTACAGAAAGGTTTTTTAATATAAGTTATAGAAACCTATTTAAAATGGACTGGAAATATAAAGTACATTCTTACATAACACGTTTAGGAAGTGAAATATCTTATGATCTCATGAAGTCAGGACTCTAGCTCTGCTTCTCTGATTCAGCAATGCCCCATTCTGTGCATTCACTTAGTCTTCTTTCATGCTTTCAAAGCTGCTGCCAAGAGCACATACTGTAAGAGAGAACATTGCTTCCCAGTTATCTCTTAAGATAAAGGAAATATATCCTTAGAAGTACCAGAAACTTTAGTTTTTAGAGTGTAAGTGGTTCACATGTCCATTTCTATACCAAAAAATACCATAGAGCATAATGTTACTATGCTGTACTTCGACATATAGGAGTCTACTCCTAGAGCTGAGGTGAGATCAGTAACTCCTTAATCAACATGAGTAATAGTGGGAAAAGGAAAAAATTCCCGAATGTCTTCAGGTTTCTGATAGGAAGCATGAATGAGGGAAAGCATACTGGTGGGCAATCAACTGTAACCGTTACAGTATCTGGAGTCAGCAATCAGATTCTATCAAATAGATACCTATTTTAGTTTCTTGTAGGGAGAAAGAACACTGAATAAAAAGAAGGAGACCTTAAGGTCTAACTTTGTAATAAACTAAAGAATTGTGTT
>PISX010011004.1:0-67403 GCA_004024625.1 Mellivora capensis | reverse complement strand
AAACACCAGAAACAACAAGTGTTGGCAAGGATGTGTAGCAAAAGGAACCTTCATGTGCTATTGGTGGAAATGCAAACTGGTACGGCACTGTGGAAAACAGTATGGAGGTTCCTCAAAAAATTAAAAATAGAAATACCCTATGATCCAGGAATTGCACTACTGGGTATTTTCCCAAACATTTCAAAAACCCTAATTCAAAGGGATACATCCACTCCTGTATTTATTGAAGCAACATTTACAACTGAACTAAGCTGCAAATCAGGATAATATTGCATTATTTACAAGGGAACTATGTAGCCTAAGTGCCCATCAATAGATGAATGGATAAAGAAGATGTGAGATAGATATAGTTATAGACATAGATATAGACAGATCTACCTTTGTGTAGCATGATATTATTCAGCCATAAAAAAGAATGAAATCTTGCCATTTGCAACAACATGGATACAGTGAAATAAGTTAAAGACAAATACCATATGATCTCACTCATGTGGAACAAAGGAAGAAGAAAGAGAGAGAGACAAATCAAGAACCAGACTCTTTTTTTTATAATAGTTTTTTTAAAAGATTTTATTTATTCATTGGACAGACAGAGATCACAAGTAGGCAGAGAGGCAGACAGAGAGAGAGAGGGGAGGAAGCCAGCTCCCTGCTGAGCAGAGAGCCGGACACAGGGCTCGGTCCCAGCACCCTGAAATCATGACCTGAGCCAAAGGCAGAGGCTTTAAACCACTGAGTCACCCAGGCACCCCAAGAACCAGACTCAACTATAGAGAGCTAACTGGTGGTTGCCAGAGGGGTGGTAGGTGGGAGGAAGGGTGAAATAAATGATGGAGATTAGAGAGTACACTTATTATGATGAAAAAAATAATAAAAAGAAAAAAAGATTTGCTCTTCAAAAGTCACTTATGAAAATGAGAAGCAAAGCCACAAATCAAGATAATGTTTGCAAAATGTATATCTGGCAAAGGATTTCTAATAGAATATATAAATAAATTTTAAACTTCAAAAATAAGAAAAATGAACCCAATAAAAATTTTTTTAAAACCCCCCAAAATTGAATACTTTCCAAAGGGGATATATGGGTAATAGATATGCATGTTAAAAGACATTCAGTATCATTTGTCATTAGGTATATGCTAATTATTTTTTTTTTAAAGATTTCATTTATTTATTTGACACAGAGATAGAGAGCACAAGTAGGCAGAGCTTCAGGCAGAGGGAGAGGGAAAAGCAGGCTCCTTGCCGAGCACGGAGCCCGCTATGGGACTCGATCCCAGGACCCTGGGATCATGACCTGAGCTGAAGGCAGCCGCTTAACCGACTGAGCCACCCAGGCACCCAGGTATGTGCTAATTAAAATGACAATATGGTATACACAATCTCACTACAATGGTAAAAATGAAAAATTCTGGTGATACTAAGTGTTGGGGAAAATGTGGATCAAATGGAACATTCCTATAGTATTTGGTGAGAATGTAATGTGGTTCAACAACTTTGGAAAAGTTTTGCAGTTTCTTAAAAAGGTTTCTTAAAAAGGTGGCTCAGTGGATTAAAGCCTCTGCCTTAGGCTCAGGTCATGATCCCAGGGTGCTGGGATCCAGTCCCGCATCAGGCTCTCTGCTCAGCAGGGAGCCTGCTTCCCCCTCTCTCTCTGCCTGCCTCTTTGCCTACTTGTGATCTCTCTCTGTCAAATAAATAAAATCTTAAAAAAAAAAAATTATATGTTTACAATATACCCAGCCATCTCATTTCAAGGTATTTGCCTAGGAGACAAGAAAGTCTGTGTCCAAAAAAAGACTAGTTCAAGAATATTCATAGCAGCTCTATTTGTAATATCCCTAAACTGGAAGCAGCCAAATATTCATCAATGGGTGAATGGATTGACAAATATCCCTACAATGGAATATTACTCAATAATAAGGAATAAAACATTGATATAAGCAGTGATAAACTGGATTTGGCTAGTACTAGTTCGCAAGATCTGATTGTGTGCATCTCTTACCAACTTTAAGTTCAGTGACATCATGTTGGTAGCTTGAAATCAGTCATGGTGGGAGTATTGCTATTACATGAATCAGCAAATACTACAAATCAGCAACCCCCCCCCAAACCCACTCCATTCACTGCCGTCAGAGAGCTGATTGTTAAATATTTACCAGCTTGTCATAGGAGGCATGCAAAAGCACTGATGAAAGTAAAAGTCATTATGATGAATGCAAGAAACAAGACCATAAAAAGTATGATTCTATTTGTATAAAATTCTAGAAAATGGGAAGTAATCTATAGTTCTGAAAAATATGTCCCTGGTTACCTGGGGATTAAGGGAGGGATAGATGACTGAGGAGCATAAGGAAACCCTTGGAATCAATGGATATGTTCATTATTTTCATGTGTTGATGGTTTCATAGGTGTGTGCTTATATCAAAGCTCAACAAATTCTGTACTTCAAGCATATGCAATTTGCTGAATGTCAATTTTATACCTCAATAAAGATGAAAATAAATTCATTGGAGCACCAAATTTCTACTTCCTGTTATCAAGTTATACTTTACTGTCCTCCATGGCATTTTTTGTTAACTCTGTATTTTCTTCTGGATTCTTGTCACCCTCTCCTTACTCTTTTGGTTTTTGTTTGTTTGTTTCTTTATACATGCCAATGTAAAGTCTCCTCTTTTGTGCAGCCTTGCGTCATCAGCAGCGAAAATCTACTCTTCCTACTCTGAACTTCCACAGCCCCACCCTGCTGCCCACACTATCTTTCAGAACCTTAATTTATCCAGCCTTGCATTGTTTGTTAATTTACTTTATTGCTTAAGTATGATAACCTGATGCTCCAAGAACGATAATCAGAAATCGTCATGCAGGGAGCCTGGATGGCTCTGTTGGTTAAGCAACTGCCATTGGCTCAGGTTATGATCCTGGAGTCCCAGGATTGAGTCCTGCATTGGGCTCCCTGCTCAGCTGGGAGTCTGCTTCTCCCTCTGACCCTCTCCCCTCTCATGCTCTATCTCACTCTCTCTCTCAAATAAATAAAACCTTAAAAAAAAAAAGGAAAGAAAGGAACCATCATGCAAAATGAATTTGTGTAAATAGAGTTTAGACTCATGTCTCTATCAAAGGAGTCAAAAGGTGAAAGACAGTCACTCTCTAGATGTCTTCTCAAGAGAAACAAGTAGTCTGATACAACTGAATTCTCTAGAGCAGAGGAGTATTTCTATTTGGAAAGAATATGGGAAATGAAATTCTTCCGGGAAACAACTAGATATCCTAGAATTTGAACAATGACTCATATTCTCATAGGAATATATCAACATTCAGAAGTTTCAAGAAAAAAAAGTAGGCCATCCCTTACTTTTGCTTCTATTTTTCATCAAATACAGTTTCTTCTGTATGTAGTAAATCATGTTATTTTAAATCCAATCATTTACAAATATTTCTTCAAACAGAGAAAATGAATGTCTAATTCTAATGAAGCACATAAATGATCTAAAGACAGAAAAAGCAGGGCATTTAGAAGTGATGGATTGAGGAAATAAGATGGAGTTTTCTGTAAGATTGTAAAAGACTCCCATTAGGCATGCCTGACTTCCCATGGTCATGTAGGAGAATGAAACAGAGGAAAATATTGCTAAAATGAAATGCCTGGGCATTTCTTACCACTCAGTGCTTGCTCTCCAGCAAACCAATTTGTCTCCAAAACTTTTGTTTTTCTAAGATATCAGGATGGTCCAGAAAGTAAAAATGTTTGCTTTAACAAATTTATTTTGCATTTGTAGCTACTTCAAGCCATCACTTATCTTAAGGAATCATGATGATTTTTACAGTGAATCTTTTATATACATATTATATATATTATATATTTGTGTATATAACATATAAATAATTATAGGGGGTAATATTCTCAGACAAAATATCAACAATATTCACTTCTCCAATATTGTGTCATTTAATAAATAAAACTTAACTAAAAATCAATTTTCCATTTTTTTTTCCTAGGAGTTTAAAAATTTTCTTTCCAAATAGTTGGACCAAGGCCAGGGAAAGCCAATAGAGAGGTGGTGAGAATGGATGAAGTCAGTCAATCAGAATATTACTTAAGTGGCTCTCGGTATACCTTATGTCACATCCACAGAGTACATTCATTTACGAAATCCAATTTTAAAGCTATTGGAAAAATTCTAAATTCAAAGTAACCTTGATATATATCAAGTTCTCTTGATAAAAATAGTCTTAAAATTAACTCTTCATTCTATGACAGAGTATAATTTGCATCATACTCTTTGTATTTATACTTGTGCCATTTTATTTTTAAAAAGACTATAACATAGAATAATAAAAAAATTAAAAAATATTAAAAAAAGAAAGATTTGATTATTTTTGTGAACAGAGAATATGGCCACAGAGTGAATAAAAGTGAATAAAAGTCCAATGTGAGATTAATTTTGGGTTAAATACAGAAGTATTTGGAATATGTAGGTTGTTAGAGAATGTGCATGAGGAGAAGTGCTCCTATGACCAGGGAGGGGAAAAAAAAAAGTGGTGGATCCGGTCAGTTCTACCACAGATATTTAGTGCTTGTCATTCGCAGGACAGTTCTAAGCCCTAGGAGTCTAGAGATAATTAAGACATCACTTCTCCCTCACAGAAAATAAAGGGAAAGAACATGTCAATCCATGATGTTGCTTATGAGTCAGCAATGAGGGAAATAGGTCCAAGTTTTTAATTTGGGAAAGGTTTCTTAGAAGGGAAGATGTGTGTTCTTACTCCTGGGGAATGTTCCGTTGAAGTTATCCAAGTGAAGAAAAGCAAGAACATTGTTCTAAGTAGATGAAATGAAACCACCAAGTATCTGAAGCATGAAATAAAAATACAGGTTTAACTTAACAGTATTTAAACACAGGTGCAGGACGAGATGTGGCTGGGAAAATAGGTCAAAGTCTGCTTTTATATGCAGTTTTGTTTGGCAAGAATCTGCAGAGGGGCTTGAAGCAGGGCAGAAATATGGTTCGATTTTAGTTTTGCATATCATAACATGCATGATCAAGTCTCCTATGAAGCAAAGCAGAATATCTCAACCAAAACACGTTTGTGTCTTGGATATAGGTTGAAGTGAGATTGGAAAGAAAGAATATTTCATCACAGCATTTGAGGACTAGCTTGCATTGTTCTCAAAATAAAATTAAGGTATGTTGTTATTATTTTAATCATCTTCTATGTAGTCGTTGGTGAGGGAGGGTTCTTATGCTGTGGTTATGAGGATGGCCAAATGTATGGCTGACACTGAACATGTAAGATAAACAGCAGTTTCGGGGCACCTGGGTGGTTCAGTGGGTTAAGCCTCTGCCTTCACCTCAGGTCATGATCTCAGGGTCCTGGGTTCGAGCCCCACATCGGCCTCTCTGCTCAGCAGGGAGCCTGCTTCCTCCTTTCTCTCTGCCTGCGTCTCTGCCTACTTGTGATCTCTCTCTGTCAAATAAATAAATTTAAACAAACAAACAAACAAAACCCCCAGAAGTTTCTTAGTCATACATGCTGTGAAGGATCGTAGTCACATAGACTGTGAAATCCAGGGAAGAGGACTCAGTCTGCCATTCATGGCCACACAGAGTTTGCACTGGGCAACAGAGTGAACCACCAGGGGCTGTGGGAAGCAGAGTTGGTAGCATCAAGAGAGTGTGCTGGCCCTTAGTTCTTGTGGAAGTGTGTGACTGCCTTGTTAAAATAATTCTATGAACTGGCCCGGAACTGAAACCATCTCCTTAGGGGTGGCAGAACTGTGTCTGGCCCCCTTTACAAGGAGTTCATTTGGCTAGGGGACTTTATCCATGGGAGCAGAGTTAGGAGGGATACTGTGCTTACACCATTTCAGGTTCTCCTGGTTATCAATACCAAGTCAGCACATACCGAGCCTTAACTTTAGGTCTCACCAACATTATGTGTCCCAAACAGTGAAGATCATAATCATCCCTAATAGTTATTGGCCATTTTCTATGTGTCAGGTACCTCTCCTATAAGTATTATAAGTGTTACTTCTTTTAATAAAAAAAAAACAAAAACCTTTTGAAATAGAAAGCATAAGTGTCTTCATTTTAAACACAGGAAAACTGATTCATAGAAAGGTTGATTTTTTTCAGTTCACAGTGAGTAGTAGAACCATGATTTGAGCCCTGATTTGTCTAATGCTGACGTTCTCAGAATGTATATGATGCATCATAGTAGAAAGAAATCATTACTCCACGATTTATGTATCAGTTAAATCCAACACAGATATATCATAAACTAAAATACAAAATATGCTTAAATTCTTAACAAATTCAATGAGTCACGTTGGATTCTAATGCTTGATCTCCTGGTATATACACTGACTCCCCTCTGCCATTAAGAAGACTTCAGTGGGAATATGGAAAACTACTGGTCAGAGAAAGAAGTCTGGGTGTTGGTTCTGGCTCTGCTACCAAGTGTAAAACCTGGCATACATCATTTGCTTTCCCTTGACTTCAGCTTTCTCACATATTGAAGGAAAAGGCTGGATTAATTGTCCTCAGAGAAAATAGACAGGGCTCAGACAATCCAGTCTTGAGGAAAACAAACCCCTGCCCTCAATGCTTATATCCTGGTTATGCAAGACAATAAATGTGTTAAAAAAAAAAACACAAATCATATAATTTCTGACAGCAATAAGTACTCCAGTAAAATGAGTAATGTTGAAGAGCTAAATCCAGAGGAAAAAAGATTCCAACAGAGGAAAGAAAATAAGGTTCCTGGTATGTGCCTGCACCGCAAGACCCATGGATCCAAAGTACAGAAAATGAGGAGAAAAACAGAAAGAGTTTAGTGGAACAGGCAGACACCAGACCTGCAGGAGAGGTAAACCGCAACTTTGAAACCTGTGTCTGGATTCTTTCACCTAGGATATGTCATCTTTAGAAATATGACATTAGAAAAAATATGTTAAAAAAAAGTTATCTACATAGAAGCTTCCAGGTTTTAAAAAAAAAAAAGCTTATTTTTCTTGTGTACAGGCGACACTCTCTAGGATGGAGTTAGGCTCTACCTGGCGAAGGTATGAAATCAATTCCTTGACACTGATATCACACAAAAAAGTGCAGACATCACAACAAATAGAGAAAACATAGGCATCAAGAAAGGTAATGTGGCTTTGTTCCATGAAAACACTGATGAAGTCACTGGTGATCTCTACAGCTTTGGTTTAAAGTTAGAGACAGAAGTTACATTGAGGTGGGTCAAGACATACAATAAGAGACAGAGAAGAAAGAGGGGGCCTCTCTGTCTGGAAGAGCTTTATACAGTAAATAAAGAACACACCTAGGTGGGAAAATAAAGTTAACTATAAGATTGATGTGAGACCTTTAAATATGGTGGCCTTTGATACATATTTTGTGGGAGAGTGCCACTAAGGGGGAAAACATTGAAGCTTCTAAAGAGAAAGGCTGGTTGATAGAAAAATATCTCCATTTTAGTCTGGGCTAAACAAGAAGAACAAGAAAAGGGGAAAAAGGCATGAAAATCAAAATCTAAAGCGGCCTTCACAGGAAAGAGGAAGGTGTCGTAAAGGCCCCACAGGGTATTGGGAAGCTAGCAGAGCAGTTGGAGTGGGAGTTAAGGGCAGGGGACCGGAACAATGAAAACCTGAAAGTGAATGCTGGAAGGTCAGATGTTAAGATTTTGGAGATAAAGGAGTGCTCAGTAGGGTTTGCTATTATTTCCTAGGAGTCCAAAATGATTGCTTTCCTTCTCCTACCTCAGAACTGTCATATGAATCACTTTGTGTGGTACACAGTTGCCTCCTGGCCTATTAGAAGGAGGGCTTTTGGACTCACATCCTATTCTGATTATAGCAGATTTGAGGCTAAATGTGGAAATACGAATCTGGATTAAAATGAGAGTATGATTTGACTGATAATATGAGATGGAATCCCTCACCATTCCAGGCTTTATTCTGTATGTCTGAAATTACAGTCTTTTATTGATTTTGAAATTGAATGCTAGGGACTGTGCTAAATACATAAGCTTTAAGCCTGAGCAAGAACAGTAACAGCCCCTGTGCCCATGGACTCAATTTGTTTTCCAAATGCATCATAGTTTGATATTGGCCTAGAGCAATGCTACTCAAAGCAGGGTCTGTGGACCTGCATCCATTCGGGAACTGTTTGATACCAGGTGGCACTGAGTAATGAAATTGAGAGTGAGTATATGGAAGTGTTGGGTCCACTTGTAAGCTACATTTATGTCTGTTGAATATAATCATTTAAAATGGGGGACTCAGTTGCACTGTGTATGTCTTTGCTATGTTTGTATTTCATTTTTCTACAAGTTTATTTTTATAAAAGGTGCTTTCTAAGAGTAGCACTCATAACAGATTGAGGAAAATAAATGAATCCTTCACCACAGGGAAGGTTATTAAGAAGCATTACTTTTTCACCAGTCCTAGGCAGTTTGTTGGTAAGAGACAGACTTTGTGTTTCTGGATTGCAAGCCTTATTCACATCCTTGCTTCCTGTCTCATTCCTCGCGTAATAGAAGCCCTCCCCATAATGCCTGGGCTCAATGTATACATCTAGGCCCTTGACTGGCATAAACTGCTGGATTAGTGTTCTCTCAACAACAGTATGTTTATTAACAAAAATATATCATGAAATAACATATAACACACATATAACAACAATATCAAATCCTTAGAGGCCAATTTTCTTAAACTCTAGAAAAGGAACTTGGGAAAATACTCCAATTTTGCAGCTAATTTCACTATAAATTCAAAAATAAATTTATTATTAACTTCTAAGACTAAGGAACTTAAATAGATATTGACTTTCACACTCAATTTTGAATATGAGATGTTTCTGGTTATATATGAAGTCTGTTAAATAGCTTTGCCATAAAACATGAATGCAAGTGAAGTGAATTAAAAAAAGTATAATTAAAAACAGGTAAAGATAAATGCATTTGAATTGGATTACTCTGAAGATATGATCACGTAAAGAACAACTGATATTTGTTCTTATTTCTCTGACTGCTCTGCTTTTATTGATAGACTTATTAAGACTACCTTTCAATTTTAGGAATTCCATGGGACAATCTAGCCAACAAGCTAGTTTTCATTTCTAGGAATATGAGATACTGGGGCAATAAAAAGTCGAAGTGATTTAACTTCAGGGCACAATGTTACCCAGAAAGCCCACGTGGCTAATACTTAATACGGAAATAAAATTCAGGCACAGCCTTCCGCAGCAAAAACAATGCCTGGTTGTTTCCTCCATTGGCTGCCGAGAAATATCCAATTAACTCTGTAGGTGGCAGCAGCAGCCTGAAGACTCTTGTTCTGGAAAGAACGACTGCCTGTATGCCCCAGGAAAATCCCAAGACAAAACCAATGTTGAAAAACAAGCTTTCTCTCTTTTATGTCTGTGGCACGTTAGAATTTCTTAACTGCACAAAGAATCTGGGGTTTTGTTTGTTTGTTTGTTTTTGTTTTTTTTTAACCGATTGAATAATATAATATGGAGATAATGGCTGCCACGCAATAGTAGCAGCTGAACCGGGCCATGTCTTCTCTATTTTAGAAAAACAGATGGTTGTCTAATATTTTATTTCCTCAAAAAAGGAAGGTGCCAGGGAATACAAATATCCTCTTCCCATGACCATGTATGTCTGAAACTGTAAAAATCCCAAACATTTTCTTTAAGATTCTGATCACAGTTAAACACATACTTCCTTGGGTGACTTAGCATTTAGCAGACAGAATAGGCGTCTGTAACTTAAGAGGTGGAAGCCGCGTTAGAGTTCTCATCTGCTCTCCCCTCTCTTCTGCTGAATTTTTCTCTTTCCTTCTCATCTCTTATACCATTTCTTCCACCTTCCTTTCCTTTCTTTTTGGTATTCTGAGCCATGTCCACAATTTAAAATCTGTACGTATAGGCTAGAAAGAAAATATGTGGAATTTTCAAAGTTCATAAGAAAAATATTTTTGTAGGTGGTTTTCCTAGAGAAGAGGGTTGTGGGAAGAAATAAAATTCATTTCAAACCAAATGCCACTTTCTTAAGGAAAAACAAATGATCTTGGTAATAGAAGGTATTCTGTTACAGGGTAAGATCTGGTGTTAGTTTATAAGGAAGAAAAAGGTTGGAAATACACAATAAGTTAACATAATTTAAGTTTTCCATTGGCAACTTGGGAGGCAGAGTTTCAGGAGCAGACCTCAAATAAGAAGGAAGGGGGGAGGCAGCTCCTGCAAAGAGAGGGACTAGGTCCTTGTTACTGGCGGCAGAGGATGTCAGTGAAACAAATCCTTGAGTTGGGCATGAAGAAGGACAGGACTAACACTTCAAAAGGAAAATGTTCTCTTAAACAGCAGCTCTTGCCTGCAGTATCAGAATTGAGTATCAGAATTGACTTTTAGATTTCATTCCAACTACTCTTAGCATACTGAAGCTGATCTTGGACCATGAAATGAACTTTGCCCTCACCACCCTTACTAGAACTAGCAAACATTTTACTGACTAGGGAACAAAGACATTACTTTAACCAACTGCATACATACCTCTCTGTATGCATACATCTCATGTATACATACATGTATACATACATCCTCTCCAGTGTGCTAGTTTTCAGTGCTTATTCAGTACAATCACCATAAATTTCTCCTTTTCAGTTCTGCAATATTCCTGAGCTTTTCCTTCACCAAAATACTCAGGGACTTTCAATCACTAGTGTGCATTTCCTGCTTGTCACAGTTAATGGAGACTCACCTGTGTAATTTTTAGCTCTGTTGGCATTTGTTTTATTTGACAGACTGATAGCTAATACTTAATTTGAAGGCCTTGATCCTTGCTGTCCTCTATTTCCCCTTTCTCATCACCACACTTTGGCTAAAAGTCCTGTATTCAAAAGAGCCTTCTCTTAGTAGTATTTTCAGAAACATCTCCCAAACACCTCACCTCTTGTCTTTTCTTGTGAAGGCTCTCTTTCATCAAACTGACCCTTGAACTAGCCACCCAGTTCTCTCTCTTTTTCCCAGGACAATAAATTTCAATGACTCCTGCTTAGAGGATAAAACTCAAACTCTTGGAGTTTCATTTAAGTGTTGCCACATCTGGTCCTACAACATGTCTCCAGCCATGTTGACCTCTGGTCTGCTAAATGTGTGCCTTGTTGGTTTCTTTCAAATTTATCTATTTGTTATTCTTTGAGTCTGCCCAACTTAATACTTTTTACTTCTTCAGTTTTCTTCTTTCACCTAGAATAATCATGTTTGCCTCTTCAAACCCTACCAATATTTAAGGACCCGATTAAAGTCCTTCTTTTTCCCAGGAGCCTTTGAGAGTTTGACCCTAATCATTTTTCACATCCCCCAATTACATGTGCTATTATTTATCTGGTAACTAAGTGTGCCCTCATAACTTATTAACTTTCCACTCATTTTTCTCAAATTTGTTTTTTTTTTGTTTTTTTTTTTAACAGATCTTAGTATTTTCCTCAGTAATTAAAGTGGCCCACTGAGCATCTATGATAAAGCATCCTAATGGGCTCAAGGTATATCAGGATACACTGGGCTATAAGTTTGGTCATATATAACTGCCAAGATCCGCAACTTAAAACCAGAATACATCATTTCTCTCTGAAGCAATGTGTCTATCACAGGTTGTCTGGATATCCTGCTCACTCCCAGAGCCAAAGTTCCAGAACAGACACTGTCTGGAGCATAGCTTCATCTGTGGCACAGGAAAAGAAGGATGGTAAGTCTCACACTGACCCTTAATGTTTTTTACCTGGAAGTGACATGCATTATCTCTCCTGTTTTACTGGCAAACAAGCCATATGGTCAAATCTTATGTCAACAGTGTAAAGAAGTACAATCCTACCATATACCCAGGAAGAGAACTTGAAATGTTAGGCAGAATGGGCAGGCAGCATGAAACAGGGATATATGTGTCACACACTTCCCTCAACATGAGAAGAATGCAATCTCACATGGTAACTCAATTATCTTTTTATGACATCTATTATAAATTTTGCATACAGTAGTGGGTACTATTGAAACATGTCATATGTATTCAATCAACTGGCATTTAATTATGTATTCTGTATATTTTCCTCCTTCTAACTATCAAATGTTTATTAGACTTGCTAATAGTGAAGGATGACTGCAGCCTCCTCCAGGCTTGTTTCTTTGTCATGTGCTCCAAATAGTTAAGCTTCATAGTTAAGCACCAGTCAAAGCTGAATGACAATAAAAAGCACTGAATTTAATTATTTTACTGTGTAGTCCCTGGAAAGAAGAGCTAGTTAAAACAGAAAAGAAAAATAATTTAGAACTGGTAATAATCTTATATTTGTTTTGAAAGGTTATTTAAAATAAGATGTGAATTTGCTTAGACAATATGCTACCTAAAACATAGGCAGTATTTACACTGTAATTAATATTCAAAATAATGTAAGATACACTAACTGAATTAACCCCTCATAAAATTCATAGGCTCTGGGGCGTATCCTCACACCTGAGTGCCTACAGGAAGAGAAAGCTTGCCATCTGCATTTAATTGGAAATTGCCTGTTGCTTTTGTTCCATAAAAAGTAATCTTATAGAAGACATCCGCATTAGTAGGGAAAAGGCAATAGAGAACATCCAATAAAAACAGTACCTGCAGGCGTTGCTTTCCTCACGTAGATATTGGTTCTGTAAATTCAGCCTTGCCTTGTAAAGTTAATGAGGCTCCTCCAAGCCTTTAAAATGACTACAAGGTGGAATCCACATAACTAGAGAAATAAATGGAGGTTAACCATACTGTGAGGTTATTGGGCTTCCTATGCTAACAGTCCCATAAAAATCTGAGCTAAGTGAACAGAAATATTAAACATTTTACTGCATATATATTGGGGTTAGTGTGAACTGGGCAGTACAGTCGGGTCACCAAATATCAGGTCTTTGTGAAAAGAAAGGAAAAGGAGTAACTTCAGAAGTAATATAAGGTAGTGGGAAAAACATGAAAGTACCAGACAATAGCAGCATAAGTGAGGAGAGAGGAGCACGAAGTGGAACAGAGGAAGGATAGAAAGAATGAGAGGGAGAGACCGAAAGAGAGCATGTGCGCACATGATATCCTGTGCTTGTAGTAAAGAGCCTGTACTGTAATTGATAATTAGAGGCACCTAACTTTCTCTTTGAGGTATGTGTGTGTGCCTGTGAGCCTGCATGCCTGTGTGTATGTGTGTTTGGCTCTAAATTATTTTTTAATGAAGACAGTTTAGAGCCAAATGCCATACCTGCACTAAAGGACTCAAATCCTAAGTATATGACTCAGTGCATTAAAAAAAAAAAAAATTAAACTGCCTATATAATCACCATACAAATAAAAATCCAAAACATTTCCAGAGCCCTAAAGGCTCCCTAAGTTACTGCCTCCACAATTCACCACACCCTCTCATAGTCTGTAGCCATATTTTAACTTTTATCTCCATAGACTGGTTTTGGTTTTATTTGAACTTTTATAAAAACAGAATCATGTCTAGTTTCTTTATCTCAACAATTTGTCTTTGAGATTCATTCATGCTGTTTTATATGGCTATCATTTATTCTTTTCGCATTGCTCTATCATTCTATTCTGTGAGTATACTGCAGCTTATTTATTCACTCCAGTATTGATGAACTTTAGGGTTGGTTCTGATGTGAGGCTATTATGGATTCTGCTCTAACCAGTCTTCTTGGACATGTCTTCTAAGGCACATGTATACACATTCCTTTTGGGTACTTACCTAGTAGTGGAGTTTGTGGAGCATAGGGTAGTATGTGCTCAGCTTCAGAGGATATTACCAGTTTTCCAGATGGTGTACCAATTTACACTCTCAGCAGCAGTGTATGAAAAACAGAGATTCTCCACATTCTCATTAATAATGGATAATGTCAGTGTGTTTATGTATTTTATTTTTTGTTATTCCATTGCTTATGCATTGTATCTCATTTTGGTCTTCATTTGCATTTCTAAAATTACTACTAATACTAAAGTGGAGGCCTGTTCAGAAGTTTATCACATTTTAATATTCTCTTTTGGGAGACGCTTGTTCAGATCAACCATTTCATAGGGGTTGTCTGTGTTTTTCTATTGACTTACAGGCAATCTTGTATTTTGAATTAAATTTATTTGTTAGGCAAATGATCACAAATATCTTCCACACCACACTTTTCCTTTCACTCTCTTGTATGGTATTCTTTTTTTTTTTTTTTTTTTAGATTTTATTTATTTATTTGACAGACAGAGATCACAAGTAGGCAGAGAGGCAGGCAGAGAGAGAGGAGGAAGCAGGCTCTCTACGGAGCAGAGAGCCCGATGCGGGGCTCGATCCCAGGACTCTGGGATCATGACCTGAGCCGAAGGTAGAGGCTTTAACCCACTGAGCCACCCAGGCGCCCCTTGTATGGTATTCTTAAATGAATAAATGTTTAATTTTAATGAAACCCAAGTCATCAGTCTTTTTACTAGACTTCGGTGCTTTAACATAATTTTAAGAAACTTTGGGTGCCTGAGTGGCGCAGTGGATTAAACTTCTGCCTTCTGCTCAGGTCATGATCTCAGGGTCCTGGAATCAAGGCCCTCATCAGGCTCTCTGTTCAGCAGGGAGCTGCTTGCCCTCTCTCTCTGCCTGCCTCTCTGCCTACTTGTGATCTCTGTCTCTTTCTGTCAAGTAAATAAATAAATAAAATATTTAAAAAATTAAAGAAATTTCTGCCAACCTATATATTACGGTAGACTATCTAGCAGCTTAGATGCTATATTACTTTACTTTTCACTTTTAATTCTGCAATTTATTTAGAATTTGCTTTTGTTCTTGGTAAGATGGAGAGGTCAAGGTTTAAGAACTTCTTTCCAAAGGGAAAGGTAGTTGATAAAGCACTACTTTCTGAAAGGAGCATCATTCCTCTCCTATCCCTACTCCTGCCTTGGTGTGGCATCTTTCTCTTTACAGGTGATCCTACATGAGTAAATCTGTTTTAGGAATCTCTTTTCTGTCCCATTGACTTACTTAGTTAATTTTACACAATTACCAAGCTGTTTTAATTATATAGCTTTGTAATATGCTTTGCTATTATTAATTCTCCATCTTGATTTTATTTCTTGCTTACTGTTTTCATATAAATTTTAGAATTAGCTTGTCAGTCTTCACATGCAAAATAAATAAATGAATGATTGTTAGACTTTTCATTTGGATTGGATTAAAATATGTAGATCAACTTGGAAAAAATTAAAATCTTCACATTACTGGGTCTTTTAATCCATGAACATGTTCTGTCTTTCCATTTATTTAGATCTCCCTTAATTTTTCTTAATAATTTTTATAATTTTCAGAGTATAGATATTATTAGATGTAGTCCTAAATATTTGATGCTATTATGAATAGCATGTTAAAGTTTCATTTCCACTTGTTTGCTGCACTCATCTTAAAATATAATTAAATGATCATATTGATCTTGTGCCCCAAAGCTTAATTTACAGCATCTATTGTTTCTAATCATTTATTTTTGAATTCTTTGTATTTTCTACATATATAATCATGTGGTCTAATTAATAATTTTTTTTCTTTCTTTATTGCTCTGGCTAAGGCCTTCAAGATAGTTTTGAATAGAACTAGTGACAACAGACTTCTTCATTTTATTCTTGATCTCTGGGGTAAGATTTAAATGTTCTCCATAAATGTAATTAGTATAGTTTTTGCTTATTTTTCAGATAAATTTTTTAAATCAGATTAAAGATAGTCTCTTCTTAGTTTGTTAAGAGTTTGGGGTTTTTTTTGTTGTTGTTGTTGTTGTTTTTTAAATCATGAGTAGGTATTGAATTTGCTTAAAAAATTCCATCATCTGGGGCGCCTGGGTAGCTCAATGGGTTAAAGCCTCTGCCTTAGGCTCAGGTCATGATCCCAGGGTTCTGGGATCGCGCTCCGCATCGGGCTTTCTGCTCAGCATCGGGCTCTCTGCTCAGCAGTGAGCCTGCTTCCTCCTCTCTCTGCCTGCCTCTCTGCCTACTTGTGATCTCTGTCGGCCAAATAAATAAATAAAATCTTAAACAAAAATTCCATCATCTATTCAGATGACAGTATCATTATGTTAAGGTGGTATCTAACATTGACCAACTTGTTTTTAAAAATTGATTAAGTCTAAAAATTGAAATTGGAATATTTAAATTTTGTTTTAGTCCATACAATCAATGAAAATATTCTGTATGTTTCAGTTTGCATTATATTTTATTTGCTTTATGATCTAGCATATCGTTCATTCTTATAAAATTTCCTTGGCTACTTACAAAATATTCTACATGTGTTTGTGACCTAAATGAGATCTCAGTTAGGTCATTCTGATAATAGTGGTTTTCAATTTCTCCACACACTTACTCGTTTCTAGTTTCTAATCAGCCTGTTTGTAAGACAGTTGTTCTGAAGCCTCTCATTGAGATTGAGACTTTTCTGTTTATCCTTTTATTTTTGCCATTATTTTATATTTGAAAACACACAGAATATTTATAATTTTCCCAATGACTCTAGCTTCTTTTATCATTATTAAATGTTCACCTTTATCTCAAGTAACAATTCTTGCTTTAAAGTATACTTAGTAAATTTGGCTATACAAGTTTCTGTTATTTGCATAGTATGTGTTTTTGAAACTTTTAAGTCATTATATTTAAGTTGTGTTTTGTTTATGGACCAAAATCTTTTTTTAACATTTAAAGATTTTATTTATTTGAGAGAGAGACAAAGAGAACATGCTGTAGGGGAGGGTAAAGGAAGAGGGAGAAGCAGATCCCTGCTGAGCAGAGAGCCCAATGTGGGGCTCAGTGTGGGGCTCAATCCTGGGACCCTGGAATCATGACCTGAGCTGAAGGCAGACGCTTAACCAACTGAAACCAACTAAAACCAAATAACTGTTTTTATCCAGTCAGATTATCTTCTTCGATTTAATTGGAATATTGAGGTTATTTCAACTAAGTTTAATTACTCTTATATTTGGACTTAAGTCTGTAAGCCTGCTGTTTGTTTTCTTTTTAATCCCATATATTCTTTGTTTTTCTATTTCCTGTTCCTACCTTCTGTTGTCCTAATGTGTATCTATATTATTGGCTTATTGGTTTATACTATATTATTTAGCTTAATACTTATGTATTTTATTTCCATCTTTGACTATTAAACTTTAATCTAGGGATTATGACTTGCATTCTTAACTTACTAGATTCTTCCTTAAATTAGTATTTTTAGTATTTTGTGCATAATACAAAGATGTTATAGTACTTTAAATTCATTTATTCCCCTTACTAGCTGCTGTCATATATTTTGATTCCACATACATTTTAAACCCACAAGAAGCTATAAGCAGTCAATATTCATTTAGATGTTTCCATATATTTACTTTTTTGGTCTTCAGCGAGTCCTACATGACTGTGCTTCATCTGTGATCATTGTCAATCTGCCCAAAACACTCCTTTAGGATTAATTTTAGTGCTTGCCTGCTGGCAATACATTCCCTCAGTCATTATTTCACTTTTGTTTTTGAGTAGTATGTTAGCTGGATAAGAAAATTTGATGTTCTAAGTTTCAGCACTTCAAATATCCCACTCTTATCTCTGGTTTACCTCTTTTCTGTTGAAAAATCTGCATTCAGTGTCTTATTTCTCCTCAGAAAGCAATGCACTATTTTCTGGCAGCCTTTTTCTTTTTGTTTCTCATTGTCAGCAGTTTTTCTATGATGTGGCTAGGTATAGCTTTTTTGTTGTTATTTTATTTACCTCTTGGAGTTTGCTAAAATTCTTAGATCTGTGGCTTAAACCTCAGTTTTGGAAAATTCATATCCAGTTGTCAGTGCAAAATGAACAAACCTTTTACATTTTCTAAAAGCAAGAAAGTTTTATTTGAGCCTAAGGGAGGACAGCTGCTGGGGAGATACAATCTTCACAAAGAAGAGAGTGCTCCAGCAGAGACACATTTGATACAGAGTTATACACATTTTTTTACATAAAAAGTTACAAATCATTATACGGAGGACATTGCAAAAAGAGCAGACCTTGAGTTTCTAGTTAATGCAGGGCTGTATGACTTTAACCTTATGGAAACCAAGGAAGTCTCTTCCTTTTCCTTATCTTTTGCATTCAGAATGTACCTTTTTGGTTATTTTTTTTTAACAAAGCAGACAACAATGTACGCTCAGGGCAGAAATAGAGCCCATGCTTTGAGGTTTTGCTGAGTCATTTTGGCCTTGGGAAATGTTTAAGTATAGCTTTCCTAAATTTATCACAGTATTGCTTTAAATATTGATCCTACACATCCATTCCCCATTTCCTTTCTTTTGTTATTTTGCAAAGACAGAGACAGGGTTGTATTGAAAAGAGAGTGGTCCTTTCTTATTACCTGAGTTTAGCCTTCCCAGCTTCACAACTAAGTCTGAAGTGTTCTGGGCCTTCTTTACTTGGTAGGAACTTGATTCCAACTTTTTATCATCCCAGAGCAATAAAACTTCAACATTCTCTACTGAGGTCTTTAGTTTCTTAGTGGCTACTTGCTCTGGTTCCCTGTGTTGTGCTGCATGCTTGGCCTAGGAGCCAGCAAATGCCTCGAGAAAACAGTTGTGCACAGAATATGGGGCTCTTTAGCTCTCTTTCCCAGTACTGGCTTCTCAAGTTTTGCCTGCTTAATAGCCCTGAACTTCATTTCTGTGTGTAGCTGCTCTGTTTATCTTTTTACCTGTAGGAATTTGGTAAATGTCCCAAGGAGAAAAAGCCCCAGAGAATTCAGGGTTTCCCTAGGATTTCCCTAGGATTTCAGTTTCTCCAGTCCTGACTGCTTTGGTTGTTCTCCATTTCATTTGAGCCGCTGTTGTGTACATGGTATCCAGCTTTTATAATTGTTCTCAGTGGGATTGTTAGTTTGCTACCAGCTATTCTGGTACAGCCAGCAATAGAAGTGTCCTCTCTTCTTTTATAAAAGTAACATTAGTCAGCAAGAATATGGCCCTGTTACATTACAACATACTGAGAAATGTCTCAGGAAAAGTGCCACAAGTAAAAATATGTTGTTTGTCTAAATCCCATGAATTATTGGAATGATAATTTAATCATGAATTACACTTTATACAGCAGTCAATGCTGTGATGGAAACAACTAATATAATATATTTTTTTCTACCGCCTTCATTTTAACCAATAATTGACTTTGCCACTTCTTTCTTGCATGCCAACAGTTAAAGGAGCAAGATCAAAATCTGTTTGGATTCCTAATACAGGGGTCACCAGGAGCCATTTTTTGGATACAATCATGGACTTCTATGGAAAATATAAAAGGGACCCAAGAAAAGAATATGGGCTCAAGGATAATGATTACTATGTTACCATCCATCAGAGCAGAAACCTCTGAGGACCTTTGTCTTGGGTTATCTATCGCTGGTGGATATTCTATAGCTGCTCCATCAACAAAACATAAGGAAAGCAACACAATCAGAGTCTACTGAATATACTCAGGCCACCAAAAACATCTCTTTTTACTGATGCATATTTTATTTTCTTAAATAAGTCTCCTTTTGTTTAAAGTGCACATGACAATTATTTTAATTTTAGACAAATTAAAAAAAATTATGAGGCCTAGAGGGTAGATACACTTGAGATACAGTTTAGGAGTCAGAGAAACTACAGCCGGCCCGCCCCATAGAACCTGTGCCTATGTTTGTAAATTACGTTTTATGGAACACAGCCACGCTCATTCCTTTACATGTCGCGTATGCCTGCTGTCCCACTGTAACCACAGGATCGGGTAGTTGTGATAAAGTCTGTGTGTGGCCTGCAAAGCCACAAATGTGTTCTATCAGGTGCTCCACAGAAGAAGTTTTAGATACTGGCATAGATTCTAATACTGAACGTTGATCCTCTAACTAACACATAAGACACAGGCACTCCAGGGCAATATTCGGGGACAGGATTCTGATATGAGGGGAATAATGGAACACCAAACATGAAGCTCAAAGACAGAAGAAGAATCTGGTTCCTCGTGAACATTTCTCTTGTATGCTATCCAATCCACTTGCTAGATGTATGACTTACCATCTCCAAATCCTACTATCCTCAACTGTAATGGGGACAATAATATCATTTGTCTCATGAGGTTGTTGTGATAATTAATGAAATATTACTTGTTAAATACTTCAATAGACTAAATGCTCAATAACATCTTCTTATCTCTTCTCTCTCAAAGTCTTTTCAGAGAGCAGAAAGAAAACTTTCCTGGGGAGGTAGATAAAGGAATTTTAATTAGTCAGTTTTGACTTTGAGGCAAACTCTCTTCCAGCACGTTTTCCCCAGATATCACATGCTTTGGCTTCCTAAGCTCTGCCTTAAGATTCTTAACTGACCAACGAATAAGCATTAATATTTCTTTCACTGTTCATGTCAAGCAGGAAAGGAGTTGTATTGCAAAAGAACTTGTCCTGAAACATATCATCGGTTTAAATATGACTGTTTAAATCCATAAGGATTTCATAGTTTAAATATCATCGAATTTAAATCTCAAAAAATAGAGCAAATATTCAGAAATTCCCTCCATTGCATTCTGTAAATGGAAAAAAAAAAATGGGAGCGACAGACAATGAGTGCTTTTTTTCTTAGTTAGTTGGGGATTGGGGTCATAACTAGGGTTTTATGACCAGCATAACATGATTCTTAGGTCAATATTCATTCTTCTTTCTCTGACTTTGCTGTTACGAATGCAGCAAAATTCTCAGGAATTCTTTTCTCTTTGTTTTCAGTAATCTTTGTTGCTGCTGCTGTTGTTGTTTTGACCAATTACCCCTGAGATTCATGAGGACATTGTTTAGGAGCGTACAATTATGTCTTGATTGCTGTTTGTTTGAATCTAATAATGCTTTTTAGTCTCAAAATTCAAATTTTCCATTTAAATTCGTTTAGCTCATAATCAACAGTAATTATTTATTTTTATCCGGAGAGACTAAAATAAGAAATGTGATTAAATTTTCTACTGCAATGACATGGCATTTATTTGATCATTCCTTTTTTTTTTAAATTTGATCATTCCTAAGTAGTTTTGTTGTTGCTGTTGTTGTTATTGTTGTTGTGTTGTTCTTTCTCTTTTACATGGGATTCTTATGAGGGTGCTGTGAGGATTAATGATAAACTCTTTTACAAGGTGGCTGAGGGGTGAGGAGGAAATTACCATGTAAGTATAAAATATACTAGTTTCATGCTTAGAGTATGGTAATTGAGTTAGTATTAACAAGTTTCTCAGCAGAGTGGGGTATATAACTTAGCCTTCTTGTGGGCCACTGGTTAATCTCACTGTTCTTCATGTTCACAAAGCCCTGGCGTTCCAGAATGGGGCTGGCTATCTTGGAGACATGCTTTTGTACCTAAGGGGTCATAAGTAGAAGCTGCTTGTCGGAGTATGCATACCACTAAAGCAGCAGGTGAAACACTACTGCAATTCAAATAGGCGGGTGCAGTTTTGCATTCTCACCTGGTAACTCTATTCCACTAGTCAAGAACATATTACATGCAGATCTAGCATAGGTTCTGGAGTCAGACAGCCTCGGTTCTAAGCTCAGTCACCACTTAGCTAGATTAGTGGCAATGGGGAAATCATCAACTTGGAGAAATTTCTCTCATCTATAAATCAGTAACTACCGCAGAGACTTAGTTATCAGGATTGAATAGAAAACACATCTAAAGCACTTGGCCAGTCCCTGGCACGTAGTAATCACTCAGGAAATGTTAGTTATAATAGTGATTATGGTAATTGTCATTAATGATAAGTCTACTTTTGCCATTTCTTTTATTATAAAATCGTACAATGTGGAAAGATCTTTAGATTCAAGCCCACATTCAATAAGTAGATCTGTACCACTGGGATGGATACTTGTCTAGATACTGTAAATACAGAAATGGTGAAACACCCCAGCCAAGACAAGTCAGCTGATCAGTGCAGAAAAGCCTTCTGTAGTGTGCAGGACAGACAGACATTTAGTCCCAACCTGAAAACCACAAGTTATGGGAAAATTACAAGTTCTTGACCCAGCATAATTCACTATTGCACAGATTTTCTCCAAATTTTCAAGCCCAGATCACCTGAATAGTCACAACAACAGTAACATCAGCAAAGAAACAAAAATAAAAATAATAATCTGTTTTACCCAAAGTTTATGTTTGTTCCAGTTATTATAACTGCATAACAAACTACCCCAAGCATAGTAATCTGAGGATTATTTCTTTCACTAATGGATTCTTTGGTTTGGGAATTAGGAAAGAACACAGAAGGGATGGTTTTTCATTTCACAATGTCTTAGAACTCAACCAAGAGGACTTAATGGGTGGAGGTAGATTAATGACTGCAGGCTGGAGTCATCTGAAAGTTTATCCTCTCACATGTGGAGTAGGTGGTATTCTTTGTTGGCTAGGACCTGAGCTGAGCCTGTTGGTTGGAACATCTGTATGTGGCACCACCATGTGTCCATTTGAGCTTCATCCCAGCATGCCAGCTGAATTCTAAAAGATCATACTAAGAAAATCTGATGGAAGCTCTATCACCTTTTATGACCTCACCTTGAAAATCCCATAAGATCATTTCTGCTGTCATCAAAGCCCACCCAGAATCAAAGGCAGGGAGTATAGATCCCACATCTTGATGGAAGAATGCCCAAGTTACATTTTAAGAAAAGCAGGTGGGATGAGAGATATTGTTGTAACTGTTTTGGGAAAATGCAATGTCAGAATGATAAGGAGATTTCACTGACATTATCAGAACTTGAATAGACTTTGGAGTTGATCTAATCTAGTCTGCTGATGAAGACACAGGCTAGAGATATAAGGCAATGCTATTTATTTGATCAGAAAATCTTTTGATATTGTACGCACTTGGAAATGATTAACCCTTTCCCCACTCTTCTGTCTTAGTCTATTCAGGCTGCCTTAGCAAAATGCCACAGACTGAGGAGCTTAAACAACAGAGATTGATTTCTTAGAGTCTAAGATTAAGTGCCAATAAGGTAGATTTCATTCTAAGTTTTCTTTTCTTGTCTTGTGGGCAACCAACATCATACTGTGCACTTACCTGACCTCTTCTTTGTGTGTTCCTGGAGAAAGTGAGCTCTCTGTTGTCTCTCCTTAAAAGAACATCTTTCTGTTAGTCAGGGCCTCACATTTAGAACCTTATTTAAATTTTGATGCTTCCACAGAGCCCCCATGTCCAACTCTAGTCACACTGAGGATTAGGATGCATATGAACCTTGGAGGATACAGATATTCAGTCCATACATCCTGGAAAAAAAAAAAAAAACCTTAGTAGTAAAGACCAATATGTATAATGTTTTGTGTTCAGAGTTATTCCATCCTAGCCTGGTCTTTTCCAAGAATTTTGTTTTTCCCTGACTTCAGCTCATGACACAGCTTTGGATAGAGGCAGGCTATCATCACTCCCTTTTTATTATGTATTCACTATAATTGAGTATATCATTGTCTACTTGTCACCCTTTTCTAATAAATACGAAGGATCTGAATAAACAATATTTTCAAGCACAAAAGCTGAGCTATTTTTAACTATGAGAGCCCATATTTGTGATTCACATAAGACATAATAATGCATATGAACAAGGAATTAAAAACAAAACTGGAAAAACAAAAATACCTGAAATATAAAAGTATAGGAACTAAAAGATATTTTCCCCTTTATGAGTTTTACTCTTAGAATATTGTGTGATTCTTTTTTTTTTAAATTGGAAACAGACTCTATGAGATGGGAATGTAATGATTAATTTTAAGATAGTTGAATTTGTCAGCTTGCTATTGAATTAAAGGAATACTGCACTCTCAGTTTAAAGTGTATTGCCAGTTAAAGTTCATTTTCTTTATCTATTGGGAGAAAAATGTATCATATTGGTCTCACTGTTTAGTCGAGAAATGAACACTAATGACCAGCAAGTCTTAGAATTGGAAAAGGCATAAAAGAACTGAATTCATGATGACCCTGTTGTGTGAGGTGAGTCTGTACTCAGCTTTGCTCTTTATCAAACTTGTGCTCAAGTTGACATGGGGATCTTGGTGAGGAATTTTTGACCTTTAAGAAAACCAACTGTGTCTCTCAATATGGATCAAAAAAATCTTCACACCAAATATTGATATATAAAATCTCCAGGTCCAGACTTGGCTGGGCCTGGGAACTTTTTTTTTTTTTTTTAATTGAGCACTTGTGTTTTCTTTTGTTGCTACTTATGGGGGTTGGAGGGCATGTTAACCACTGAGTCACCAATTTTAATGATTAGAGAACATGAAGCATTCTGAATCATTTCCAACTTATTAAATACAAAATGATTCAGACCAGCAGAGGAAATTTATATCTTGGAGGGGGGCAGGAATGTTGACTCTCTAAGTGGAAATTTATAATTTGTAAATTAAGCATAGATCTTTTCCCCTTCTAAAGATGAAAATTTTTGCTGTCTTTTTCTTATCAAGTCCAAATAAAATTTCATTTGAGTTATTTGACTCCACAAGACCTAGTGCCAAATGCAATGAGGTATAATGAGGTTCAGAGAAAGACAATATGTGACCCAAAGGAACTGGCCGCCTACGGCAGGATGTAATTAAATACCTGAATATAAAAGAAAGAACACTGTAAGTTCTCTAAAGAAGTAAAAGCAACATTTCCCATGTAGCAAACTTAATAAAGAATGGTAAACTTTCAACATGAAGCAATGCCAGACAGAGCACTCTGGTTAGATAGAAGTGCATGAACAAAGTATGGAGGTACATCCTTATCTGTGTAGAAAGAAATTTTTGTTGGAGGATGATCCTTACACCCACAATTACTCCATGAACTTGAATTTCTGTTCCTCCTTCATGAAGACTTTTTAACACAATTACAGTAGGTAATTAAGCTTTCACGTGTGTCCAGATACGAGTTAGCCAGACCTAAATAAAGGCAATGAACCACATGCAATTTATGTCTTCAACAGTGGCTTGGTGAGAAATCCTTGGGAAGGCATGTTATATGTGCTCCTCTGGGCCTCCCAAGGAACAGCATACAGTCATGTGGGCCAAGGAAAGGGGATGATGCTAAGAAGTGGATGGCAGTAAGCAGAAGGGAAAGATCAATTATGAAAGCATAAAAACTCCCATCAAAAAATGAAAATTATTGGTCAAGATAATTCACTGAACCAAACCTCCGGGCTTCATTTCTTTCTTTAGTCTATCTTCCTATTTGTCTACTCCACTGGCTCTAAATTCTACTCACATCCTAACTATTTGGGTTTTCTCAATTGAGGAATGTGGTTCATCTCACAGAACACCTTGACTCCTTATTCTGAAATATTTGGAAACTACTTTTTAACTTGGTAAACTTGGTAATTCACATCAAGTCTAATTTTCCTATGAAATTTTCTTTACTTATTTTGTGGTATTCTGTCATTATTTATTTAGAGTTAATTTAATCTAGCCTGCCAAGGCTCTCATACATAAACTGGAACATTAGTTTACAATTATTTATCTATCTGCCTATCTCCCTCAGCATGCTTTGGCCCTATGAGGTTAGAAACTGAGTCTATTTCATTTTAAATTTCTGTGGCCCAGCACACATCAAATGGTATGCATTTTTCTACTCAATAAAATGTGAGTGATGAATAAAAGAACTAAGAAAGGGGTGAGAAAGCTTGAGGAGAAGCCAAAGACCAGAGAAGAATGCACATAAGTGTGAGATCTTTTGCTAGCATATTTTTAGGAGGAATTGGAAGAGGAGATCCAAAGTCAAGTTAAATCAACATATCAGATCTTTAATAAGACAGGCCCAAGATTAGACTCATTGTAATGTTTGTCCACACATAGCCTTGTGGAATATGGCAAGAATGATGGGACGTGTACTCTTGATGAGGCCTGATAAAATCCACTGGTAATTTAATGAGAGAAGGCAGTTGATGAGGCCGGTGATGTGGCTAAAGTGAGACAATGCTAATTGTTTTTACTGAAAGTTGGAATAGATGAAAAATGGTTGTTACATACTGAGATAAACATTAGTCATGGTTCTTGAAAATCATATCCAGAAAGACAAGTAGAATTTGAATAATTAAAGAAGAAGAAGATCATTTTAGTTGAGAGATCAGTGTATGATTATACAGAGGCAGGAATGGTTGAGGTCTGTTGGGAGCAGGACGCAGGCCAAACTGACTGGACATTGGACTGTACACTGGCAGCCAGTTTTAGATTATGCTAGATCTGTGTTGTCATGGGCAAGATGGAGGCGAAACTGAGACCCTTAGTGCGCCGCAGGTTAAAAACAATCACCAACGTTAATTGAGTTCCCCTTTGTTCCAGGCACTAATCAAAACTCCCCTAAGTATGATATCAGTAGTTGTCATAGTAACAGTGAAATGTGTTTTGATTAATTCCTGTTTGTGTGGGAAAAATTAAGAATCTTCAAGAATCTCAAGACTCTCAGCATTGCCCATGATTGAGAAGCTCGTATGAAGCAAAGAATAAAACTCACATGTGTCCAGCCCCGAAGTCCATGCTGTTCATTCTGCCATTTTCTTCCTTAGAATAGGGTTTGTGAAACTACGATCATATCTTGAGCAAGTCTTCATGCCTAAGATATATTCAGGTGAAAAGTTGTTTTCATGGATTTGAATATTTTCTAGATTACAAAACAAAAAGTCAACTCTACTGTTAAAATATTGAAGGATTTTGGGGTAACTGAGTAACTCAGTTTAGTGTCTGACTTTTTATTTCAGCTCAGGTATTGATCTCAAGGTCATGAAATCAAACCCCCCCATTGGGAGCTGTGCTCAGTGGGGAGTCTGCTGGAGATCCTCTCTCCCTCTCAGTCCTCCTAATTGCCTTTTTCTTTTCCTTAGTTTACATATGAATTTGTTTGGGATGTTATAACAAAGTACTATAGATGGGGTGGCTTAAACAACAGAAATTTATTTGTTGCAATTCTGGAGTCTGGGAAGTACAAGATCAAGGCACCAGCAAATTTGGTGTCTGTGAGAGCCTGCTTCCTGGTTTGTATATGGCCATCTTTACCTTGTATGTTCATATGGAGGAGAACAGAGGGAGCTTCCAGGGGTTTCTTTTTAAGGGCACTGATCCCATTCATGAGGACTCCATTCTGGTAAACCTAATTATTTCCAGAAGCCTCCTCCTCTTCATACCATCACACTGGAGGCCAGGATTTCAACGTAAGTATTTCAAAGGGACATAAAAATCCAGTCTATTACATTCCATAAGATAGAATGGTTAATAAAATATAGAGACTTGAATTTCATTTATGTTGAAACATGGCTTTCCTGTGTCTTCAGCCATGTCTGTATTCAAATCCTTGTTCAAAAGGAACATATGTTATTTTTAGATTCTTTCATTTTTTCTCTGTCATCTGTGTAGCCTTCTCCTTTCATTGAGAAACATAATGAGAAGTTGACTCTATGTATTCATTATAATTACATGTTTCATGTTCAATTTAATTCTTTGAATAAGGTAATATATACTTGCAGAAATGGATTGGCCCCAGATTGCAAATGCTCTAAAAACTCTGAGGACAGTGGAGTCTGTCACTATCTGCCTACTTCCCTGTTCAAATGCAAATACCTTTCCCCCAGGTGTTCCTTCAGGCTCCCCAAACTCATTCTCACTTTAGATTTACCTTCATTCTGAAGAACTTGGATGCAGAGGAGCTGAGGCTGAGTTCTGCCAGCTTTTCCTTCTTCTCTGGGGACTAAATTCTTAACCGAGTGGGAATTGAGTATGTGTAATGGGGACAAAGTGATCATTAAGAAAAGTCTTTTCCCACAAGGAATTTACTGTTACGCTCAGGTTTTTCAACTGGAGGCTGAAAGTAGGGGACAGTAGTAACTAAACCTGATTCCTTCCATTCCAGGGGCTTGGAATGCTTGGAAGGCAAAAGAAGTCAAGGAGATATGCCCCAAATCTGGGCAGTGAGCAGAAGGCATTGCAGGCGGCATTGTTTCAGCAACTGAAGGCACAGAGTTTGGCTAGGGAACCATTTAAGCCGACCAAAAATGGAGGGAGTAGAAGAACAGATAAATGATTTCTCAAAAAAGGCAGAACCTCGACATACAGGCAGCTTTAGCTTTCCACAGGAATGTGAGCTCTGTTTAGATCAGACGTGGTGGTCAAAATGATTCTGGGTAAACCTGGCCTGTAGAGGATTTGTCCTTCCGTGCTTGTAACCTAAGTCCTAAAATTAGCACTCAGTATAATGTACTGCCTTGATATCTGAAACAAGGGGTGCTTCAAACAATCCTGCTTATCTGGAATCCAGGCACAGTTTCTGCTTATCCCAGAGTCACGTGTTTCGGTTCCCTGCCAGCCTACAGAATTAGACAAACAAGCCAGTCATAGCCTTCAGCAGGAACCAGAGGCATCTCATCCTTTCCATGCTACAGGGCCTGCTTCCCATAGCCCCTGGTTGTTTACTTTGTTATCTGGTGCAACACTTGTGTGGCTCTGCATGGCTTTCAGGGTCCTCCTTTCTTGACTGGGCTTTATATGTGGCTGATTTACTTGGACCTCCTTTCCAAGTGTCAGGTGTTGATGTCTGGCCTTCCCCAAAACCTTATGGCAGAAATTCCTCCCTTACCAACAGGGAGAAGAGGAGGCAATAAAAATAGCCTCAAATGGCTGAGGTGTTTTATAACCTGGGTCCTATGTGACTTCGTATTTGTAATCAAACATAAAAGCAAATGTTTAATGCACTACTAAGAGTGTGGATTTGGTAACCTCTAGGGGATTCTGAGAAAATGTAGTGGCCAGATATTTAAAGGAATGGAAATTTCCTTGCTTTTTATATTTGTATGTGATCATTCAGACACTAAATACCCCACCTGGTGTATCAGCCTAATACCCCAGGAATAGTGGACACAGTTCTGATCCCTTCAGCATATTTCTTCTAATGAATATGACAGAAAACTTACCCTTCAAATCTTGATTTGGTTTTCTTAAGCTAAAGCTTGTTCCAGTTCATCCAGAAAATTTCCTAAATACTTGCATTCTCAGATAGTGATTTCTTAATGCTGCTCTGTGAAATCTTTTATAAGAAACTATCTGTTTGTTATGAACATGTTCTAAATGATCAATAAAGTAAGGTTTACAGGCTCAAGGAAAATGGTGTGTGTGTGTGTGTGTGTGTGGTGTACACGCATGTACATGTGTGTGCCTCAAACATACACACCACGCTAGGTCAATATCTGTGCTTGTCAAGGATTTGCTGCTTACTGTTGCCAAGAATAAAGGTTATCCGAATAGGGCAAGCTGGTAGTAATAATTTCCAGTGTGTCTTGAATTTTTTACCTTTTTAGCCATGCCTAGTACTCTCAGATGAAATATGCTAACTAAAAAAATTCACATAATTATTTGCATGGATCAAATGCTCTTTAAGTATAAATTCTCTGGTCCTTTTTATTCTTCTTCTTACACTGAAAGCAACATGTTCCCAAGGAACTTAAACTGAATGAAATGCAATCTCTATTTGCTACCTTTTTCTACACAAGAGTGTGAGGATGGGAGAAGCCACTTTACAAATCCCTGGCCAACTCTAGATGCATGATCTTATGACATAGCTCAAGGTTTTCTCTGTATCTTCTGCTAAAAAAAATAGTTTAATGAAATTACTCTTATAATAAATTACATAAATTAGATGAAGTATAATGCACAGATGAGAACAGTATTGGCAAAACAGTACTGTCACCACACTGGAAAATATTTAAAAATATATGTAAAATTTGTGGAATTTATAGTTGAAAAGTCTTAAAGTTGTCACCCATTAAAAATAGGGGAAAAAAAACCCCTCAGATTTATTTAAACAACACCAGTCTAAGTATTTAATATCAAAAAGAGTTTAAACAAACAAAAAAATCCTTAGAAAATTTTTTTAAAGATTTTATTTATTTTTTTGATAGACATCTCAAGTAGGGGGAGAGGCAGGCAGAGAGAGAGAGAGGAGGAAGCAGGCTCCCCACTGAGCAGAGAGCCAGATGCAGGGCTGGGTCCTAGGACCCTGGGATCATGACCTGGGCCAAGGGCAGAGGCTTTAACCCACTGAGCCACTCAGGCGCCCCTCCTTAGAAAATTTTAAAAGAAAAAGAGTAGTAGAGTACTTCCTATGCAAACAAAAAGCTAAATAGGGTTGCAATATTATTAAGAGGCAAAGTAGAGGCTCTTTTCAAGGTAAAATGGGTTAATTAGGTCATGTTTTAGTGTCAAAATATAAAATCTACAATGATGATATGAATGTCACAAACCTTTATGGGATGAATAGCAGGTCATTAAAATGTATTAAGTGAAAACTCCTGTAAATCAAGGAAAGCTGAGAGGACATAAGTAGTGGAGTCTTTAGTATACTTCTTTTGGTCCCAGTCAGATCAAATAGGACCAATGTAAATAAGGATAAAGAATGCCCAATTTGGGGCATTAGGGTGGCTCAGTTGGTTAAGTGTCTGCCTGTGACTCAGGTCATGATCCCAGGATTCTGAGATCTAGACCCGAGTTGGGCTCCCTGCTCAGCTGGAAGTCTGCTTCTCCCTCCACGCCTCCCCTGTTCATGATTCCTCTCTCTCTCTCTCTCTAATACATACATAAATACATAGATAAACAAATAAAATCTTAAAAAAAAATCAGTGTCACTCCTAAATTTGATTCCTGGGGCCAAATACAAAAATCAAAAGAATTGATGAACAGCTGGACAATAAACAAGAAAGGGCAAATAACACACAAAATAAAGTATGTTTATAAGAAAGTAGTGTGTATAAATTTATCCTAAAATTGAAAATGTAGCTAAAAATATTAGCGTTAATGTTTTTTACAACTCCGATATGGAATAAGCCAATGTGCATTCACTTTGAGTAATGACATTTCTGCAGGTAATGTAACTTCACATTAACAGTCCTTCTATTGAAAAACCTAATGTCTTCTCTTACCGGAACAAGGGATTGTCTTCTAGCTCTCATGTGTAACATTGTCCACATCCTTGCTTAATGGCTGTTTTTGTTCACAGAAGAGCAGGAAGAAAATCGTAGCAAGGTTCTTCTGTGTTCCATTCTTCCTCCATTACATCAACATCAAGGTTCCTAGGTATGAGTAGTTTCTTTTCCACTTAGAAGCAGCCTTGTTATTTAGGGTCAAAACTAATTAGATGAGCAGTTAAAAAAACAAAACCAAAACCACGAGCTTCAACACTTTCTATTGAAATGTACTGCATGAACAAGCTACCAAGAAGGGATGTGTGACCATATATGTCCTTGTGGAGGAGAGCCAAGCAGAAGGTCAAGCCAGGAGCAGGAGGTAGAAGAGCAAGTCCACAGGTTGCACAACTAAACAAGGCCTCCAAGAAGGTCCTTGGAGCGGGAGTCGCTCCCAGCTAAGTTGGTGAGGGAGCTCATGCCCAGTTTATAATCCACTTGAAAAAGTCCAGGAAGCCGTCTTGTCTCTGACATTTTGTTGACCAAGTCAGCAATGCAGCATACCTCCTGCTCTCTCACTCTCTCACACTTCCACTCTTCTCTGCCTTTGCTAAATAACTTGCAGTGAAGTATCCTAATTTCATTTTGATTATCTTTGCTTTAAAAGTCAGTCACTACAGTCTAGACTAAGCCACCATAAAGGACTGACCTTATACACTTATCAGAGCATTAAGACATGTGCAATTCCAGAAATATCAGGCCAGTCCTCTATCAGTTGTATCATTTCTCTTGTTTGTAAGCATGTGAGACTATTGCTTTCACTGTGCATGGGTAAGAATGGACTATTTCTGTGACTTAGCAGTTATTTCATTCAAGCATTTAAGAACTATCCCAGCAAAAGTAAAGTAAGACACATTACCAATACTCATTAGCCCTTTTAAGATGTGGGCCATAGCAATTTGGGTCAGCAGCCAGTCTGGCTGACTCTTAGCCAGATGGAATGGTCTCACAGCTACTCAGATTTTTTGAGGAAATGGGTGTGATTCCCTGGAATTATAAATCATACCCTCCAACCAGGGATTGCGATAAAGGAAAATATAATTAGCACCAAACAGGATGCTTTATTTATATAGAATATGTAACATAGAGGGAGTCATTCAGGAAATTTTACATGAAACCAACAGAAACCTTGTTGCCTTTTTTTAAATGCCCCCCTTCCTTCCTTCCTTCTTTCCTCCCTCCAGACCACCCTTTCTTCCCTCTTCTCCCCTTCCTTTCTCCTTCTTTCCCTCTCTCCCTATTTCTCTCCTTCCTTCCTTCCTTCTTCCCTCCTTCCTTCCTTTCTTCTTCGTTCCTCACAATTCCCTTGTTTTTTCCTTCCTTTCCTCCTTTCTTATAAAGGTTCAGACACCAACATTGAGCACAGCTCATTTCAAATCTTTTATTTTCTAGGAGAAATACAAGTTTATTGCTTCAGTGCAGTGAAATTATTATTTTTCATTGCCAGTTTATCCCTTCTGATAATGTTAAGGTTTAATTTGAACTTTTCACCTCATTCTAGTCCCCTGTCATCTTTTTTTTTTTTGTATGCTGAACTCATAGAAATGGAGATCTATATTTCACAGTCTATCATCTGCTACAAAGGTCACTGAATTTATGTCTTCTTCATATTAATATTTGCACGTTTATTCCTTGAATATGTATCAGAGACATTTAGTTTGTTCCTGTGTTGTACATACAGTGCATGTTCCACAGTGTCTATTGCAACAATGAGTGCTTAGTCAGGGGTGAAATAATTGAACAGTTCTGTGCTGGCTAGGTTTACAGATGAGGGACATATACACACAAAAATGAAATGAAATAGGAATCCCAAGGGAAGATTTTATACTTCTTTGAGGATACTGAAGGCAGCTAGGAAGCTGAGGAGACCATAAAAGGAAGATTGATAGACATAATTTTTTAAAAAAGTATTTGGAGGTACTTTACACTAAAAAAAATTAGTCATATTATGAACTAAGAAAAATTTACAATATATAAGACAAATAATTATCTTTATATCTTTATATATATAAAAAATATTATACATCTTTTGGAAATAAATGTAGACACTATTCTACATCTGAGGGTATCATCAATGAATAAAAAAGACAAAGATCTATGTCCTCATTGCATTTACAGTCTGGTAGAGGGGCGTAAACAGAATACATCTTAAAAATAAATACATTTTAAGATGTTTCTGTCTCTTGAATGTGCTCTGGACATATGAACTACACTATGTGCTCAGAAAATAAATATTCTGGTTTTCTTTACATTACATACACATGAAAAAATACCTTGAAATGGTACCTGACAGGGCAGCAGTGGGAAGTACTAGGCAACATCAGGATTTTCAAGGAGCCAGTGAGTGCCATCACCTTGCCAGGGGACAAGATGGTCAAGCAGGAATGTGCAGTACAATTGCCTTGTTTGAAACAAGGCTCTTCCTTTCCAGAGCAGGCAACATCAATACTGGCAAGAGAGAAGAAAGGGATGAGTGTTACTTTGTTGGGGAAAGATAGTAAAATTACTGTCCTATTCCTTTTTTGAGACCATTAAGCATAGCTAATGCTAAGTTTCAGTTAACCAAACCAGAGGTTGGTTTTTTTGTTTTGTTTTGATTTGATTTTTACCTCAACCTGTTTAGTTCAGAAGCTGTAGGCTGGTTGGGAATACTCCATTAAAGATGTCCCAAGCAAAATGTGATACAGGCAAGACCTGCCTCAGCCTCAAATTTAAATAACCGTTGCAAGAGAGTAGGGTCCAACTCTGTGATATTTCTAAGATGGCAATATGGAATCTTTTCATAAAATGATTGATTTGTATTTCAAAGGAAATTTCTTCTCTTGAAATCTGAGCAAAATGCTTGAGGCTTTTTACAAGTACAGCATATGGAATATTAACACTCTTCCATTAACTCTGCATTTTACTCAAGTCAGAGGCAGAAAAAAATCTCATTTTAGAGGAATCAGCCAAGTTTTTAGAGAGAAGCACATGATCTTTTTTCGACATATTTAGGTTTATTCAAAGTCCTCTCAGCACTGCTAGGTGAAATATTAAATACTAGCATCTCTTTTATATGAACATCAGATTCAGTTCTAAAAGCCCTCTTGCAATGCTGAGAGTCCGGAAATGCTCCAATTTTAATAACATTTATAACTATGATGTTACTTTAATGGGGGAAGGGATGTCATGATTCTAATTTCTGTCTGAGGTAGAGAACCAAGGTTTTTTGAGGCATGGGTGTTTTCTAGCAAAGGGCACATTGAGATTTTTAGTGCACACTGAGATTTTTAGAGCAATGTTTCTCAAAATAAAGGTTTTAGTGGCCCACTAGAGTTGAAGTTAAGTGACCCATTTAGAGACCCATGACTCATAAAAGGGTCATGAAATCAATTTTGTGAATTATAACTGTTTGGCTTTGTTATTAAAAAGTACTGGAATAGGATGGAATGGAAGAGAACACAAAGAATAAAGGGAAATAAATGGAAATGAGTTTTTATGAAAACTCCCTAAGCAGGACCAAATTCCTACATTTCACAGATTGCTATAGTCCAGGTGCTCTACAGGTACCAAGGCTACAAAGATGAAAAAGTTTAGTACCCTCTTCTCAGAGGTTAACTGAATCATAACACCATTTTTGATAATTCACTCAGAAGGTTTCATCATTTTGATCACAATTTGCAAACTATTAATTCCTACCTAATATGTAAACACAAGTATTTAATTGTATTGATGTTAATATATTTACAGATTCAATCTATAAAGCTTGACATTTTTGATTATAGGAAATAAGTACCTTGAAATTGGTTCTGTTTTGCTTGTTTTCTAGATTCCAGATGTTATGGCATTCTATAAATGTTGCTTAGTTTGAGTCTTGTACTGCCCCCATTTACTAGGTTTTTAAGTGATAAACACGTCTCCTGCCTTGGAGGCCCACATAGTGTTCATGTCAGTTTTTGTGCTTTTCAGGTGAAGTTCATTTGCACAACTCATGGATTTGAATCTGTCTAAATACTTGCTAAGTTATCATATTAGTATAGAAGGAAATTATTTCTGATAAATTACATTCTAAAGTGGAACAGGAAATAATCAAGAACTATGCAAGATTGTTAATGAAATTCTCTTCTATATGTTCCCAACATGCTGCTTCAAGAATTAGCTTTATAAAGCATGGTTTGTGTAGCATTCACTTACCTCATAGGCTCAAAGTCATCTTCCCCTAACTGAAGGAATATGGAACACTGGAAATTCAAGCCCTTCATACTTAGATGTATATGAAATATTTTTTTTAAATAATGAAGAAAAAACTAATAGTGTAAGTTTAAAAAATAAATTTCAAAAAATCTCACTTACCTAAGAGTAAGTGACCTCAAGTACTTACATTTGATTTTACAGTGAAGAGAAAGGAGACAAGTGATTTCTAGAAGCTCTGTAGGAGCTTCTAGAAGTCCTGAGGACTTTCAGACTCAGAAGAGTATGTGATGGAGGAGTTAAGGAAAGTGGCTCTGGTGATTTCACACTTCTGTTAAAATTTTTTGATGATTGTACATTACAGATTTGATATAAACTCCTCATCTTGGTGCTTGAATAAGTTTTCTAGGGCTTTTGTAACCAAGTGCAACAGAGTGGGGGGCTTAACCAACAAACACTTTTTCATGATTCTGGAGACTAGAAGTCTGAGATCAAGGGTGGATCTGATCTGGTTTCTCATGAGGGCTGTGAGGGAAGGAGCAGTTTCAAGCCTTCATCCTTGGCCGGTCAATGGCTGTCTTCTCCCTGTGTCCTCCCATTGTACCTCTCTGTGCCCAAGTTCCCTCTTCTTATGAAGAAACCAGTCACATTGGGTAAGACTCCCCCTAATTACCTCATTTTAACTTAATTACCTCTGTAAAGACACCATCTTCAAATACGGTCAATTCTGATATAGGGTTAGGACTCGGGGTTAGGATTTGAACATAGAAATGGAGAGGGGCACAATTCAGCCTACAATGGTGTTAATGACTGTATACCTTGAGAAATAGCTATTATGTCCATTTTAACAATGAGGAAACCAGTACTCAGAAGTTAGGAGAATGGTCAAAATTCACACAACAATTAAGGGGCACATTCAGGACATGAAACTGGGTATCCTGGACCTAACTGTATACCCTTCCTACTTCTGCATTGTCTGTTCTATAAGGAAATCCAGAATATGGCCCTGCCTCACATTTTTCATTTTACCTCTCACTTACTTGCCTTTGTTCCTTTGCAAATGTTTTTCTGTTTTCACTTCTATCTCTGCCTATCAAGATTTTATCTATCCTTGAAGGTTTTATATCAAATATTACCATTTCATAATTAAACACCTGATAAGATTTAGAAAATCATGATGTCCTTCTTACAACCCATGGCAGTTAAGTCAGTATCTCTGGAGGTAGGGCACACATGAGTATTCCCCCTTTTTTGTTTTAAATTTTTTATTTCATATTTTTTTTTCAGTGTTACAAGATTCATTGTTTATGCACCACACCCAATGCTCCATGCAATACGTGCCCTCCTTAATACCCACCATCAGGCTCACCCAACCCCCACCACCTTCCCCTCCAAAACCCTGTTTGTTTCTCAGAGTCCACAGTCTCTCATAGTTTGTCTCCCTCACACATGAGTATTTCTTAAAGCTCCCAGGTGATATCCATGTTCAGTTAAAGCTGAGAACCACTGCTTTAAAATCTCTTCTCATCTCATTATCAACATGCTTATCTTTAGCAACATTTTTCCCTATTAGATTTTTTTTCCCTATTAGATTTTTATACCAGGACTACATTTTACTCATTTGGTCTTCTCCCTGCTCTGTTCCCACCAAATGCAATGCCTTACATATTTCAGACACTCAGTAATAATTTTCTTAATTCAAATGAATTAGAGACACCAGCATGAGAATGGAGAGGAAAGGGAGAGGCTATGGACTCATTCTTTTAGGAAAGAATTTTAATTTTTTGTCTGGAGAAGCAACTTGAACTTTTGGCCCAAAGGCATCCATTAAGCAAAAACACAATTCAAACATAAGTCCATCTTTTAAGATTTCCCTTTGTGATGTTTCCTGGCTCATTCTTTCAGTTGAGACACTTTAAACTTAATGCACACGATTCAGAATTTTCCACTTAAAGTAATTACCCATTCATATTACATCACTCTTATATCAAAGACAATATGATAATGGACTAAAACTATATAGCTGTCATGCATCAGAGTATTTATATTTCCAAGAAAGCCAGATGAGGACATTTTGTTCTGATTTGCTTTATGACTTTTATTGCAATGGCCTTTGTTTGTTGGTGCCACAGAAATGTCCTCATACATATCACTGTCTCAGGTTGTTACTATTACTATCCCCACCAGCATCCTCTCCATCATCATCATGTTCACTTCCTAGCTACTGGCTCCAGGGAGTCACTGTTGCTCACTTTGATTATTGCAGGAGCTTCCTACTTCATCATCTTCCCCTTTCCATTACTCACTCTTTATTCTACTTAGCTTCCACAGGTACTTCCCTGATCCAGATTTGCTGAGCTTAGTCTGCACCTGGAATGCCTTCAGTGGCTCCCAATTCACACAGAATAATGTTAACACCTGGCATCCCACTACTGGGTATTTACCCCAAAGATACAGATGTAGTGAAAAGAAGGGCCATCTGTACCCCAATGTTCATAGCAGCAATGGCCATGGTTGCCAAACTGTGGAAAGAACCAAGATGCCCTTCAACAGATGAATGGATAAAGAAGATGTGGTCCATATACACTATGGAGTATTATGCCTCCATCAGAAAGGATGAATACCCAACTTTTGTATCAACATGGACGGGACAGGAAGAGATTATGCTGAGTGAAATAAGTCAAGCAGAGAGAGTCAATTATCATACAGTATCACTTATTTGTGGAGCATAAGAAATAAAATGGAGGACATGGGGAGATGGAGAGGAGAAGGTAGTTGAGGGAAATTGGAGGGGGAGATGAACCATGAGAGACTATGGACTCTGAAAAACAATCTGAGGGTTTTGAAGGGGAGAGGGGTGGGAGGTTGGGTGGGTATTATGGTGATGGTGGGTATTATGGAGGGCACGTATTGCTTGGAGCACTGGGTGTGGTGCGTAAACAATGAATTCTGTTACACTGAAAAGAAATTAAATTAAAAAAAACAAAAAAACAAAACCAAACACCTGGTATCCCATACCTGACATTCAAATTCTTGTCAAATATGGCCTCTACATGAAATTTACAGTATTTCCTCCCATAATATACCCTCCACCCTGTACCTTATGATCTGTGGAGAGCCAGTCTACCTTTCCCTGAATATATCCCAAATATTTCTGCTACTCCCTATATCTACCTAAGGACATCCTAAAATTTCCTTAAAACCCCATTAAATTGATTTATTTGCATTGTGTGGCTTCAGTACTATGTAATTCTTCTCTAGTTGGTTACACTGTACATGGACAAGAATGAGGTGGGCAGGCCAACTGAGCAATATCACAAGGAATTCTTAAAGAAAGACTAATTTCAGTGAACCTAAGAACCTAAGACTTATTTCTAAGAAAAGCAACTGACATTTTAAAATAATAGTGGAATTCACCATCAAAAGGATATGGATTTCTAAGGAAATAAAGGACTCTGCTGGACAAGAAAAAACATGAGAGTATTTTATTTTCCTGTCTGCACCTCTCTAGCACCTAATCCAGTTCCTTGAGGGAACTGGTACTTGATATCAATTTCTGGATTGCATGACTGACTAAGTAAATGAGAAGTACACATATGATAGAGGTAAACTGCTGAAACTGGCAACAGGGTAAGTTGATCTCATATGACAGAAGGGGCAAGCTATGCCTCAGTAAAGAAATATTCAGAAACTATTTGCCTTTACCTTTACTACATAAGAAACAGTGAGTTCTTTTTACAGATCATGCACTATTGCAGTGAAAATACTGGGCACAAAATAAATAATATCCCAGGTGCATTAATAGCTGAAGTTAAACTCTATTTGGCACCAATTTATCAAGGCTATATTACTGGTAGGTTATGATACAGCAAAGGTGGTAATTGTGGAGAGAAAATCAGACAGGAATGTGTCTGTCTTTGAATCAATACTTAATGTCTAAACTTCAGCACCTTTGTGACCTCCTTCTTATTCTTTCAACATTCCTCAATTGATAAAGCAAAAGAAGGGTGATGTTAGCTTAAATACTTCACAACAATTTTGGGTGGTACCTAATATTGGAATAAGTAAAAGTGAATTTTATGACAATGTTTGATGTCCAGGCAAACTTCTTATCATTACTGACATTTCCTAAATGGAAATAAGCAAACAATAACAGCAGAACAGTACAATTAACAGAGAATTTTAGAGTTTGGAGAACTGTAGTCTTCCACCACCAATGGACACCATGGTGAGGGGATGACAGCATGAGATTTTACAAAATTAAAAAGTGTTTTTTACACATTTCTTGTCCTTCAGACATGCACAGTGTTTCCAGTGTTTGAGTTGCCATGGGCTATCACCACTGCAGAAGCAATGAAACCAGGATCCCACCAGGAGAAAGAGCCTCCTAACAGCATGTTCTAAGAAGAAAAACCAGTCTGGATTCTTAGTTTGGTGTGATGGATGGCATAGTTTCAGAACACCCAAATAAAGTGCCTGTTGCACCAGCACATTTCATGAAGAGGCAGAGTTAGAAGCTTCATCCAGCCACAGGAAAACCCTTCATCCTGGTGAAGCAACCATCTGATTACAGAAGGAGTAGGAAGATGGCTCACAGCAAGTCTTGCCACATTAGCCTATGACAGGGCAGGGAAACATGCTGTTCAAGTGGCCTACACATAACCATTCCAAACAAGGTAGGCCCTGCTCAGATCCACGGCCTCTTAATAACTGCCATTATTCCACCATCTCAGATGTTTGAAACAGATAAGTTCTTTTTTTAATGTTTTATAAAATTTGTATTGATTTTTTTCTTTAATATTTTTATTTTACTTTAAATTCAAGTTAGTTAACATACTGGTTTCAGGAGTAGAATTTACTGATTCATCACTTACATACAACACCCAGTGCTTATCCCAACAAATGCCCTCCTTAATATCCATCACCCATCTAGCCCATTTCCTCACTTCTTCCCCTCCAGCAACTCTCAGCTTGTTCTGTATAGTTCAGAGTCTCTTAAGGTTTTGCCTCCTTCTCTGTTTTTATCTTATTTTATTTTTTTCCTTTCATTCCTCTTTGTTCATCTGTTTTTTTTCCTTAAATTCTACAAATGAGTAAAATCATATGATACTTGCTTTTCGCTGACTCACGTATTTCAATTGGCATAATACATTCTAGTTCCATCCACGTTATTGCAAATGGCAAGATTTCATTCTTTTTTTTTTTAAGATTTTATTTATTTATTTGTCAGAGAGAGAGAGAGCGCGCGAGAGAGCGAGCACAGGCAGACAGAGTGGCAGGCAGAGGCAGAGGGAGAAGCAGGCTCCCTGCGGAGCAAGGAGCCCGATGTGGGACTCGATCCCAGGATGTTCGGATCATGACCTGAGCTGAAGGCAGCCGCTTAACCAACTGAGCCACCCAGGCGTCCCTGATTTCATTCTTTTTGATAGCTGAACAGGATAACATTGATACTGTGTTATAGATATAGATATATAGATATACATGCCACATCTTCTTTATCCATTCATCAGTTGATGGATCTCTGGGCTCTCTCTATAGTTTAGCTATTGTTGATAATGTTGCTATAAACATCAGGGTGCACGTACCCCTTCAAATCTGTATTTTTGTATCTTTTGGGTAAATACTAAGTAGTGTAATTGCTACATCATAGGGTAGTTATATTTTTAACCCTTTGAAGAACTTTCAAACTGTTCTCCAGAGTGGCTGCTCCAGTTTGCATTCCCACAGAGTGTAGGAGATTTCCCCTTTCACTGAATCCTCACCAACATCGATTGTTTCCTCACTTGTTAATTTTAGCCATTCTGACAGGTGTGATTGTGGTTTTGATGTGTATTTCCCTGATGATCAGTGATGTTGAGCATCTTTTCGTGTCTGTTAGCTACCCGTATGTCTGCTTTGGAGAAATGTCTGTTAATGTCATCTGCCCACTTCCTAACTGGATTATGTATTTTTGGGGTTTGATAAGTTCTTTATAGATCTTGGATACTAACCCTTTATCAGACATGTCTGTCATTTGCAAATATCTTCTCCCATTCCTTCAGCTGCCTTTTAGTTTTGTTGATTGTTTCCTTTGCTGTTCAGAATTGCTGTGCAGGTTTTTATATTGATGAGGTCCCACTAGTTCATTTTTGCTTTTGTTTTCCTTGCCTCAGGAGACATCTATTAAGAAGTAGCTGTGGCTGAAGTCAAAGAGGTGGCTGCCTGTTTTCTCCTCAAGGATTTTGATGGTTTCCAAGACAGGTCATTTCTTTAATTTGGGGCAGTATAAGTAATTTTTTTCCTAGTCTTTTTTTAGTTGTTTTGAGATGCAGTATATGCAGATTTTCATGGTTGTTATTAAGGTATTTTATGTTTGTTTGTTTTTTCTACCAAATCTGCTACAGAATAAAAATTTCTCTGAAGTGCAGGTATACTATAGAAATCTTTAGTACTACAGAGAAAATATGTCAGCTGTGTATATCAGTGGTTCTCAACTTGAGTGTGACCTGGAGATAACTTGTTAAAACACACATTACTGAACCCCACTACCAGTCTTTAGGATTTGGGGGGAACAGGTTATTTAGTAGGTACAGGTGATACTGATTCTGCTGGTCCAGGGACCACACTTTGAGAACTACTGATGTATGGAAATATGGATCATGGTTAGAGAAGATAGTAAAGTTATGGGGAAACTTACGCCATTTCTGAAATATTGTGTCACTTTTGATATGTGAAGATCCTGATGCTGTCCATGGATATGCAGGCTTTTGTGGTCATTTGTTCATTCATGTCTTTTTACCCTCCAAGAATGGAGTAAGTTCGTTCGAATATAGCCACTCCCTTCACCTGCCTCTTCTCCTCCAGTGGCAGTGGTTGAGAATCATCTAAAGGCAACCAGTCGAAGCTCAGTTGGTTAAGCTTTTGCCTTTAGCTCAGGTCATATCTCAGGGTCCTGGGATCAAAGCCCTGCATCAGACTGTTTCTCTCTCTTCTCCCTGCTCAGTCTCTCTTCCTATCTCTGTTGCTATCTCTGTCTCTCTCTCTCTCAAATAAAAAAATAAAATCTTTAAAAAAAAGAAAAAAAGCTACCAGTTGAGGCACCTGAGTGGCTCAGTCAGTTAAGCATCTGCCTTTCTGCTCAGGTTATGATCCCAGGGTCCTGGTGTGGAGCCCACATTGGGCTCTCTGCTCACTGCGGAGCCTGCTTTTCTTTCTCCCTCTGCCTGCTGCTCTGCCTACTTGTGCTCTCTCTCTCTCTCTGTCAAATAAATAAATGAAATCTTTAAAAAAAATAAATAAAGTGCTGCCAAGTGCTTTGAAAGATACTGAATCAGGCCAGTTCAGAGAATAAAGTAGGAATTAGTAAGAAAGTATATTTTCCACTATTTTTTGAAAGATTTTATTTATTTATTTGACGGACAGAGATAACAAGTAGGCAGAGAGGCAGGCAGAGAGAGAGGAGGAAGCAGGCTCCCCGCTGAGCAGAGAGCCAGATTCAGGGCTCAATCCCAGGACTCTGGGATCATGACCTGAGCCAAAGGCAGAGGCTTTAACCCACTGAGCCACCCAGGCGCCCCAATTTTCCACTATTTTTAATACAATATGCTATAAAACAGTAATGTTTTATCCTCTTATATTTAAAAAAGGATACTAATCAAAAAAATGAATACTATGAAAAGAATACAAAAATTAAAAAAATTCAAAGATTGACAATAAAAAATAAGTGAAGCAAAGCAAAAAAAATGCATACTAATCACTTTCTTGTTCTTCCTTTTCTTTTTTTTATTTTTATATTTAGATTTGCAAGTTCAGTGGTAAAGAAGTTCTTCATTGCCTGTTCTAAGCACTTGTCCATAGTCTGTACTCAGTGAGATATGGTTCCCACATCATGGTCTTTGGGTAATAGAGGAACTTCAACTCTAGACCTCTAGACATAACAATATGAATAACCACATACACACACACACACACACACAGTCATGAAAATCACCCTCAAAGAGAAGAAGAGAGATCTAATCTGTTTGTTTTATGCTTATTTTAAATAAGTGTGACTGTGTTTATCATACCATGTTCCTTTGGGGAGAATACCATTTCTCTTAGTTTAAATCTTATGTCCTTTCACTTTCATGACTCCAGAGTCTAAGTTCAAGTTAGCATTTGGAACGTCTCACCAGTTATTTATGGATATATTAACTTAGGGTAAAATTATAAAGGGTATATACTTTCATAGCCTACATCTGGAGAAATATAGTACTGTGTACATACTTTGTTTTTAGATTCTCCTTTCTGAAAATACTAAGAAATTACAGCATATATCTACATATAAACAACCATATATATTTTTCTTAAAATAGATTATTTCTTACTTGTTCCATTTAAATTTATTTTTGGCAAAGAAACTCTTTTCCCTTAATTTGTTTGGTTTTAGCAGCAAGCAATAATAAACCTAAAGTTATCCTCCAAATAGTAAGATAAGATTCCCATTTGCTTATAATGTAGAGATATTAATTTGTAAAACTCACTTTATAGCAAATACATGTTCTTTAAAAAAACAGAATTGTCAAAGAACATAGTATTAACATTGATAGGCATTTGGGGCAAGATTTTAATTTTTCCTTGTAAATACTTTCTATTTTAGATATCTAAATTGAATGATAAAAGTAGGAATATCCAACTTGGCATCTTTATATTCTGCATGTTAAATAATTGCATTTTGATGTATACTGTAACATTCTAGCTGATAGGTTGTGTTTATGTTTGTCAGGTTTCAAACAATTTAACCAGTATGAATGTATAAATAGATTGGTATGGAGAATTGACACAATTTAAAATGTGGAACACCGGGACGCCTGGGTGGCTCGGTTGGTTGGACGACTGCCTTCGGCTCAGGTCATGATCCCGGAGACCTGGGATCGAGTCCCGCATCAGGCTCCTAGCTCCACGGGGAGTCTGCTTCTCCCTCTGACCTTCTCCTCGCTCATGCTCTCTCACTGCCTCTCTCTCAAATAAATAAATAAAATCTTTAAAAAAAATTAAAAATAAAAAAAAAATGTGGAACACCTTTGGAACTGATAAGAGGGTTATGTACAGGGCACAATGGGCAAAGAACTAAATAGGATTCATACATGTAGGGCAAAACCAGAAGGATACACATAAATATATTTTTGTTGTAGTTGTTTCATTTATTTTTATAGATAACAATTTTTGTTTTGCCTTGCTGTATTTGTATTTGATAATTGTGATATTATAGTAAATTCATGTCACATTTTTAACATTCTTAAAGGAAAGTCAGTGATTAAAAACATCCTAATTATAAAGGTCATTGAACATAATGACATATTGAAATGTTACCTTCCTTGAAATTCCTAGTAGAAACTGAATTATTTTTGGTTTTGGTGGTCAAATTGTAAATTTATTCCAGAAAGTTGGAGTTGCAAAAGATTTTTCAAGCTATAAGATTGATGTCTACATTATTAAATAGACATATAGTAGGTGCCCCTTAACTTACTAGTTTAGTGAGACTAGATTTATTATTTTTTTGTCAATCTGTGTTTAAAAGATGTCAAGGACCTATTAATACTGTTAATTAACTCTTTGCTCTAACAAGACTCGAGACTATTCTGTAGATGTTGTTTTTTTTTTTTTTTAAGTAAGCTCTACACCCTGCTTGGGGTTTGAATTCATGACCCTGAGATCAAGGGTCAATGTTCTACCAGCTGAGCCAATACTCTGAATGTATTTTAAAATTCTCCCTGATTCCTGTTTCTAAATTGGGGTCAGTCATGGCATGTTTGTAAGATGGTAAAGTATTTATGACACTATCCTTTTAACTTTCCCTGCTCTAATTCACATATGGGCTGCCATTTTCCTATTCCTATTGTCCCTACCTCTCTCAGTTGGAGATAATAATTATAACTTCCTTATTAGCTGTTTCCCTTCCACTAAGTTTGTTCTCCTTTTCAATTCAATTCTATACATTGTTGCCATGTTAAACTTAATAAAGAATGAATTTCTAATCTAGACTCCAAAGGGCTCTATGAATTACCCCTAAAATGATTCCAAATTCAATTTACTCTTAAATCTTTTTCATGAGCTGTATATTCTGGCTGAACCTAACTCTTCATATTTTCCCACACATCCCCTATACATCCTCTTATCTGTACCTATATGCATATAGGCAAAGTGTTTTGCACAAGGTGGCCCGGAAGAGGTGCTCAGAGAATGGCTAACCTCTCTTCCTCTTTAGTTGTTCATATTCTCACTATACCTAATGTGATTAAAAAAAAAAATCCTGAAAAAATAACACTGCATTCATAGAACCAATCATCACTAAAGTAACCTTACTGGAATTCAACAGCCCTTCTCTTCTCTTTGATGGTCATAGCACTAGGTTGTAGCATTCATGACTATTAACTTTACTACCTCATAACATAGCCATTTCTGTACTTCTCTGTATTGAAAAGAATGCCCCTGAAGTTCATGGTTTGGATGTCTCTACTGTTGCCCAATATATACTTCCACTTTGTAGTAGCTGCTCAGTAAGGATCTATTTAATTAAGGAATAAAGTCTGTAGCCTCCTGGAGATCCTTAGTGGGTTCCTCTATTGAACTAAGCAGTAATCCTCTTTCTGGTGATTTCTTGCCAAAATTCAGAATTCAGTTTTTTGAAATTGCGGTCTCGGGAAAGGTCATTTAAAACTATCACTAAATAATCATTTGTATTTTAATGATTAAAAAATAAATACAAATGATTATTTGTATAAAAATACAAATTAATTAATACAAATGCAAATTCTGACTTCAGGAAAAAATACAAATACAAATTCTGACTTCAGGAAAAAAAGTAAATTCTGTCTTATTTCTATGCATACAAAAATACGTGTACCCAAACATGTACATTTTTCTCCAGAATTTTCCATTGGGCTATACTTAGAAACAACATTATTTTTCTTAAGAAAATGTTTTCATTGATTGGAATAAGCAAAATTCTAATTATTAGGCCTACAAAAACCTAGACCTACAGAATTTTTGGAAGTGGAGATTGGAAATCTGAATATTTATAAGTTCCAGGGATTTATGCAAGCTAAATCTTGAGAATTGAAGATTTAATGGGCTATTTATCTTAAAGAATAATGACATTTTAAAAGCTATTTTTAATTACCAATTTCTAAATGAAGTGCTAATGTTACAAATATTAGCTGAAGTCCTGACTGTTTTAAGGGAGTAATACGTTGGTTTTCAGGGGCTAACTTTTTCCTTACAAAAACTGACCCCTCTTTGTCTCTAGGTGGTTGGTTCTGTTCTCAAGCTATGTGAGACTGGTTTAGGAATAGAAATTAGGAGTTCAAAGATAAAATCAATTAAAAATTTGAATATTATTTGTTTGTAGAAAAACAGTTGGGGCTGAAAGTCTGCTTGTTCCTTGGTGAGAACCAACAGTGAAAGGCAAGTATGTAGAAGTGAGAAAGAACAGAGAGGAGTAGGATAAGATCACATTTGCTTGCACATTTAATTGGGTTACTATTGGATTTCATTTCATTAATGGCAAGGACTTTCCATTTTCTTCTGACAAGTATAAAAACAAGAGTGATTGGCAGTAGCATTAATTACTAACTAACCATTATCCAGATTTACCTTATTAGGAATGGGAATTGCCATCCCAAGCCTGTCTAAAGGGTATTCATAAACTGCATTAATTATCAAAGATAGCAAGAAACAGCAAGTAAGAAATTGCCTACCAGATTAAAATTTCCAATATTTCAATTATAACAAGCTATTGAACATATAAATGCAATGAACCTTGTAACACACATAAATTATGTTCTGGGCTTGGAAAATAGCATCACAGTGTCTCCACCTGACAGAGTAAATAGCATACCATTCATTAATAAAGGCTGTCAGTGCAAATGTTAAAAGGCTGGTGGAGTGAATGTACACACAGCATTCATCAACACTCTGTTGGTCTCCTTGGTCATTTCCTCTTTTGCCCTCAACCTCTTCATCAAGTTTCAATGTCAGTGGCATCTTTGTGAGGGAAAGGAGCTTCCTGCTGCTTTCCTTACTAAATTCAACCAAGATTAGACAATGATTATTATGAGCTTCCATTTGATCTTTAAGTTACTTTATATTCCTCTGATATCAGCCATCCTTGCTTTCTTTCTTTTTTTTTTCTCATCCTTGCTTTCTTATAAGATACATGGACATTTCCAACCCAGCTGTCATAGAGATCAACTTTCATGTGAGAACTGGATATACGTCTTTTCAATTATTCACTGTACTTATGCATGTAATTCATTCCTTTTTTGTCCTAAGATTTTTTTAACATTTTTAATATATTTTCTGCCATATCACAACACATGATAATTTCTCACTTGCTGTTTTTTGAATTATTGATAATTAATACAAAGTATGAATATCTTTCAGGTAAGTTCAGAACTGCAAGGATAATACATGGTAATGGTGGAGAATTGCTAAAGTAACAAAAATATGCAAAGAGTGGCAGAATATGCCATCCCAAAATATGCCATTTAAGCATAAAGATTATTTTGAGCTAAAGAACTTGAAAAACAACAGATACAAGGGTAGTCCATGAGTATTCTCTTTTCTTTCTGAAAGTAGGAGATAAAAACTCCCATGGGAAAGATGCCCTCCTTGCCGAGAAAAAAATAGTAACATTCTTTGATGAGGAGTCATAGCTGAGGGAATTCTACACAAACAGACCTTGTTAAAATAATTCTTATCTTCCTTTAACCTACTCACGTAATTTAGTTATTTTTCCACAGTTGCTTCTCTTTATTCAGCCTAATAAAAAAAAAAGGCCTTTAGATTTTGACATGTCTTTGAATCTTTGTTCCCTTATGCCTTATGTCACGTAAACCTTATATAAATTTGTTTGTTCTACTCCTATAAATCTGTCTTATGTCTGTTTACTTATCAGTCCTCATTAAGAAACCCTAAATTGCATTATGTATATATGTAACCCTATATGTATGAAGAGAAAGTCTTATATCCTCCTATACACTTCCCAGAGAATACCACATTACAAATAGTAAAGCCAATGGTTTTATTTTCGTTTTTGTTTTTTGCTTTTTACTTCTACCCTAATACCTTTGTTATTCTTCCTAAAATAACTTCTTGCCAAGATGGGGCTAGTCTTAGACTATGGTTTATATCTTCCATGTTATGAAGCTCTTCCCACCCCTCAATATTCTGTGTGTTTGCAGTGGTGGCAAAAGATAGTGCTCAGTGGCTCATGGACCTGCACTCTCAGCATTATTGTTGCCCCCTTAAGATCTGCAGAATTTAAATCTCTTGTGTGGGGCCCTGCAGTCCTTGTTTTAACTGTCTATCCAGCTGATGCTTATAGACAGTGAAATTTGAGAAGTCCTGCTTTGATTGCAATTTGTATCATTGACTCCTTCAGGAAGTATTTGAGTACTTTTCAAATCAAGGAGCTTGTCTAAGTAGATCAGATAGGACTCCTCTCCTGAGGGACTACACACATCTAGTAGAGATGACAACTAGTGTAAATAAATATTTGAAGTGGATGTTGTCTTAAGAGATTCAGACAAAGTACTATGAACAATTAGATAAAGATTCTTTCCAACTAAAATACTTTGAATAAAATGTGATAGTGGGTGGCATTGGAGCAGGACTTTGACAGATGAATGGATGTGGAGCTACAGATGCCAGGAGAAGGAAAGGCCAGTGGTTTGAAGACAGAAAACACAAAAGTATAAGGTGGGACCATAGACAAGGCAGAGAATAGCAAATGATTAAATCCGAGTGAAGCATAAAGCCTGTAAATGCTTATTGTTGGAAAAAGAAATGTACAGCAAGGCTATTCCAGAGAAGGTTTTGAAAGAAAGCCTAATGCATATGTATTCTTAGTCATTTTTCTACATTTCAGTTTAATCTCACAAAAAAAAAAAAAAAAAAAAACATGCTCTCAACACACAATCCAAATTCCTTAAAGGCTTGACTTCTTTATATCTATGGTTCCTAGCATGGCTCCTAACAGACTTTAAAGTCTTGATATATATTGTTAAGTAAATAAGCAAATCATTATTTGGAAAGTCAAACATTTAGAGCTTCCAAATAAACTGAAGGCAAATAGAAGTTTTAACTCCACGTGCAGTTTTACACATCTGCGTGAAAAATTAAAACTCCCAGGGGAAAGTTAGATGGTCCACTATGTCCAAATAATAGACTTGCAAAATAATGGTGTTTGTCTGATTTATGTAAGTAAGGCTACAATGAAATGCTTTTAGAGAAATTAGAAAAATGTGAACTTATGCTTTATGTTTTTTCATAAGCCTAATATTGGATTCCACTTCACCTTTTTATGGGCAACAGGCAATTATAATTGTGGCAAAATTCTAAATCTGGTCGAAAAGAGGTTATGAGTTTTTTTAGAATAGATATCATGTTTATTTATCTATCTCACATAGTGTCTTGCACATAATAGGTGATCAATAAATGGTTTGATTTAATTAATTAAATACCCAGAGAAGAGCTTGGGACTGCCAGATTTTAGAAGGCTTTAAAGGCATTATAAAGTAATAATGGTTATGACAGAAATAAAAATTTCTGGGTTAAAAAGGATGAATTTGTGATGGTAGATGGAAATGGGAATTTTATTACCACGTGGGGAAAATATGCAGTTGGCCATGCTGGGAAGTCAGAGGGACAACAGAATGACCCATGCACATCTATGATCATAATTTTATTGTTGTCTGGGGATTTGGACAGTAACTGGAGACAGTTATGAAGCCTCATTTTGTGAACACAGTATCTCCACCTTAAATGAGCCAAGATAAGTGCAGTAATGTTTCTTTCCTTGACCCGGAAAAGGGTCAAGTTACACTTAGGGCTCCAACATAGAGCTAACACTGTAATGGGGACAGATTTAGGTCTTTTTTTTTTCTCTTCTCCTTCTTTTATAACTGTGGCTCAGTAATATAGCCAGTTTTGTGGCTTAATTACCCCTCTATGAGTCTCCAAGGAGAGTTCCTTTTCACAGAGCTTTCAGAAGAAATGGAAATAGAAATAATGACTATCTCACCCACTTTTTTGTTGTGAAAAATAAGAAATGAGCAGTCACCTCAGCCTAAAGAGTAGCTAGCAGACAAGTCTGTTTCATGCAACAGGGCTAGAATTTTATAATCTTGAAAAGAAAATAATAGTTTTGGGGCAAAATGAACAAATTCTTTCTCTCATCCACCTCTTTTTTCTCTTTCCTTCCAAAAATGATTGACAGCTCTATTAAATATCTCCTTGGCTAACCAGGAAGACAAATGGTTTGTCATGGAGATTGCTTATCCCAGAAGACATTAAACCTTTGTCTGCCAGCCCCAGTGTGCTGTCAGTGGGGGAAAGAAAGGTAACTTGTTAGAATCTGAGTCCTTTCCTCCTTTCTGTACACAGATACAGAATCCCATTTCCTATGGTGGGACTAGCCAACTTCAGATGCTCAGATCTTTTCTTGGGGACTTTGAAGTAAGCATGAAGGGTAAAAACAGTCATTTCGAATTATTTGTAGGCTATGATTTAAAGCACTGTGTCCTTTTAATGATTCGAAAACCACTTGGAATGTAGTGCCGAGTAAGAACACTTTGAACTTCCTGGAATTGAAACACTCTTTTTCCCAATAACGTTTCACATTACAATTTCAAAATAATAAAACCCCATCTAAGTCCTTAGCATATACTAAGGAAAATGTTAATAAATCATGTGGCTTCTTCCCTGTCTTTCATTAACTCTCACCCCGCTATCAGGCTGCTTCCCAGTCAACTACCACCACCCAGAATATAAGCTCCAAAAGAACAGGGTTTTTTGGACCAATTTGTTGATACATGCTTCCTTTGCTTAAGATTGAGCCCAAGCACTTAATAAGTGAAAGTATTTTTGAATAAATCATTCCCATGTTATTAATAAGGAGCATGTGGGTTATATCCTACTCAAAGTCACAGAGCCACATGGAGCTGAATTTCATTCTCAGCCTGGGGGTGAAAGATGTTCCTTTTATAATACTCACCAAAAAACCCTAGGTGCTGGCAGCCCTTGTACCAGAGACTCTCTGACCTGAAACGATTAGCTGATTTTTCTTGAGTCAAGGAACTGTGGAACCAGCTGACTCCAGCTATGCTATCCCTGTTATACCAAAAAAGAAATGTTTACTTTTCAGCCAGTGGTCTGTACCCATTTCAGAGGTGAAATGGGGTGAAATAGGTGGCTGAGGCAGTATAAGTTCTCCTTGAAAAACTAGGCAAAACTCTAAACATTCTCCAGACACACACACACACACACACACACGTTTTTCTACACAATTTTTAAAAATTCACAAGAAGACCTGAAGCAAAGATTAAGAATTCTTAACTTAGACATTACTCTCCTATAATCACTATAATCCTATAATCACTACTCTTGCCTACATGAACCAGTTTTGAAATTATACTAGAACACCTCCTTTTCCTCCTAAGCACCTATACTTGATTCTTAATGCAGAATCTGAAAACAAGTTCAGTTTTTCTCACTAGCTCTGGAAGCCTCATGGGTCGGGGTTCTGGTGTTCTATTCCTCCCTTGTCCTCTAGTCAGTTCCTGATACTCTACCCTCCCACAATGAGCGCTGAGCACATTGCAAGGACAGATATAATTCATAAGAGTGCTGCTAGTTTGTTTGTTTGTTTGTTTGTTTGTTTAAAGATTTTTATCTATTTGACAGACAGAGATAGAGATCACAAGTAGGTAGAGAGACAGGCAAAGAGAGAGGGGAAGCAGCCTCCCTGCTGAGCAGACAGCTCGATTCCCAGGACCCTGAGACCATGACCTGAGCCTAAGGCAGAGGCTTAACCCACTGAGCCACCCAGGCGCCCCAAGAGTGCTGCTAGTTTTGAGGTATTCCTCTTTTTGTCTTAAACGGTGTAGCCATGATGTTAGGGTTGTGACAGTTCCAAACGTATGTAACACAGGGAAATTTATCCATAATAAAATGGAAGGTAAGTACCTAATTTTAATATGTAAATTTACCTTTAACTCTCAGTAGAGATTTTTAGTATTTGAAAATAAAATCTATTCATGAATATATTACCTCTTTTGATAGAACATTCTGCTTTTGTTGCTATGAATCTAAATTAACAGAATGATGACAAACTTTTAAAAATCAGAAAACATTTATGAGCTGGACTTAGGTTTTTAAGACCTGATTTACTGACCTAATAATTGGTCAGGAGTACACCTAGTCAAGGAGCCTACTTTTGATACAAAAAAGAAAATAAGGATATTTGTTATAGAACTTCATTGTTGCCATTAAGAAAAATCTCCAGATTGGGGCACCTGGGTGGCTCAGTGGATTAAGGCCTCTGCTTTCAGCTCAGGTCATGGTCCCAGGGTCCTGGGATCGAGTCCCGCATCGGGCTCTCTGCTCAGCGGGGAGCCTGTTTCCCCCTCTCTCTCTCTGCCTACTTGTGATCTCTGTCAAATAAATAAATAAAATATTAAAAAAGAAAAGAAGAAAGAAAAATCTCCAAATGGTAAAGGACATCACTGAAAAAATTCTTAACAACCCACTGGAATTTTGTCTAACATCTTTTCAAACTAGTTGTTATTCACAAAAAGAATTAGAGTGATCTTGCTAAGCAAGTTTTTTGATTCAAGATAAACGATGATTTTCATAGTGCCATTTCCTGGCACTATGGCACATTATACTCATATGTAAAGACCATTTCCTGGACAATAGTTACTTCATTTGCTTATATCTTAAATGGCTCATGGATTTTTCACCTCTTATTTAAATCTCTTAAATGTGAGTTGTAATACAGCACATAAATGAGATGAGAATAAGGTCTTTAGCAAAGTATTTTATACTAACAAGTATAATGATCATGTGTTTTTGCTCATTTGTTATCTAAATCCTGATTGCATTTCTACCCTGAATCTTGACACAGTAATTTGTATCTCAATGCATTCCTAATTTAAGCATTAAAAATAAAGGCAAAATCTGTTTTTGGTTCTTGAATAAAAAAGCACCATGGCACCATAATTGTAATTAGGGACAAACACTGCTGTGGTTTTCTTATTATAATGATAGATAAATACTATAACTACAATGTTGTCTCCTAAATGAAGTATAATAGGCTCTGTCAGCAGAAGATGGTTCTTTTTTAGATATGAATACATTTTGTCCCATTAAACCAAAAATCCATTTTGCTGCTATTAATTTCTTAATTATTTATTATTATACATTTAAATCATATTTTATGAGATTGCCTCACATTATCCTGCCTCCTTTGGTCCCAAAGGATTTTCTCTCCTCCTATCAATGTATAATAACCAGGATAACAGAAATCTCGTCAGTTTGAGTATTAAAGACAAGCATAGAAGTTAATCCATTGGGAATGGCTATTGGTCATCCTGCTTGAGATCATCTCACCTCATCTCTTTCTTTGTTAATGTACTGATTGTTCATTGCCTGATTTGTAGGGTAGAGTGGTAACTTACCTATAGAGAAATGAAATAATGACAAGATCAATCTCCTCTGGTTATGGTGTAATTTGCCACTAATTTAAAGGTCATATCCAAACAGGTGATTTAATCATTGGTGTGTGGAGACTCCACCTTAAGCTGTTATGCATTCCTTGATTTGGAGTTGAGATATCTTTTCCTCTACCACGCCCTTGGGAATATTACGGGGTCACTAATTTTCAGTTTGCTTTTACAGCAAGATTTCTCATGCTCACAAAAAGGGGAATGAACTCTGTGCCCCTTAATAATTGTTTTCCTGTGTTTGGGATGGAGGGCAGGGGAATACATCGGAATGCGTTTACATCCAATCAATATTTATTGCTTATACAATATGGTAAGGTAAAACCTGGCAGCAATTAAGCCACAGGCTGGTAGAATCTTCCCAAATTCTTCATATGAGCAACTAGAGGAAAAATGAATAAAGGTACAACCCCCCACAAGATCAAATGGCAGCTCGTAGAAAACATCTGGGGTACTGTTTCCTCTTCTTCCTTCAATTCCTCCATCTTCGGTACTGACGTACATGTAGGCACAGCTTTCTGGGCAATATGTAGCACATACATCATTCCAGATAGCACACAACTTCAGCTAAAAATTATGGCTGCAGAGAGTACATTTTGAACTCTCCTGCAGCTGAAAAGCTGTTTACCATAGCATTAGTTGATTTGAGCAGGGGAGATGCAAGTCAGATTCATTCTTCTTATTTGCATGCCAAGAAGGCAGAAGCCACCCAGAGCCTCCCAGCCCACAGCTGTTTCAGAGAACTTTTCTGCTTCTGAGAGCAGAGGTGGTGCCATCTGCACTGCCTGAGGTTTTCTTGTGGGCACATTCTGTACTCTGCTACAGGCTTTTTAATTAACTGAGAGCTAGCGAAAGGATGCTCAGCCATTGAAGCTAGGGACTAAGAAAAACAAAAGCACAGAGGATGAAGAAAATGAACATTTTTTTACTATTGGGAGGCTAATATTCTGCAACAGTACCTTGGACACAGGCCCAGCGTTTTGAGCCATACCAGCAAACAAGATCAATTGCATAAGGACAAAAACATTTATGCTGTATTGAGAAGGAGAGCAAATCATCATAGTTATGCAAAGCAGACTGAGCATTATGCTATAGGGCTCCATCCATAAAACAAAAGTGTTTGATAATTATCATAAAGGTAAAATGCATTCGCTAAAATAGAGTGCCCTGGAAAGTAGAATGCACCACACAGTTTACTTTTGATTTCGCTGGAGGTGTTTTCTAAATAGTTCAATTAAAATAATTTTCTCTACTTATGAGTTAAACTCACATAAGTACAAATCTGTGCATATAATGGCATAATTCAAACCTACATCCATATCTAAGTACCATAGAAAAAAATTCATACTTCTCTTCTTTCTAACTGCTTCTGCCCACTCCCTACCCTGTGGTCCCCCTTCACAATATTCGCCCCCTGCTCCCACTCCAGCAGGGCTTTCTCTCCCTACTCTTCTGGGATTTTCACTGCCATCTTAGAGAAGGCTTTTTAAAAGCAGTAATGTAAGTTATTCATAGGTCAGTTTTGATGGAATTCTGATAAAAAAGACATTGTTATTAATACTCAATGTTTGCATACCGTAAGTACTATTAATCCCGGTTACTCTTTTTTTCAGACGTCCACCACAAATGACTCTGAAAAGAATCTCTGTGCCTGGTCTGATACAACTCTGAGGCAGCCAAGTTGTGTTTTTCTTTTGATTTTTAAAAAAGAAGGGAAAGAATGGACCACTGCTGTCAGATTAAGTCTTTGTAAATAATCCTCACTGTTGGTAAGAAAAGATTCCATAAAACGATAGGATTTGTTAGTCTGACACTTTCAATCAGTAGTCTTGGAAAATGTATATTCCTGGAATTAACTGGTGTTTATTAAGCATATTGAATTAAATAAATTACTACTTCCTCATGGGTTTTCATTTTGAATCCCAAGTTCAACTCCAGGCTTCAACTCTTCCTTTCTAAAGGATTGTTGGATGTTTCTGTTTGTAGTTAGCACGGCTCTCTCACTTAGCAACACCTTTACCACTAAACCTAATTCCCTTTATGACTACCTTTGATCTGATTTGGCATCACTAATGAATCTACCAGCAGCCAACATTCACAAACTTGGTGATTCTCTCCTCTCCCTCTGTTCATGTCTCATTTGGGTTATTGTCAGCTGGGGTCCTTGAGAGAATGCAATGAGCACTTCTCTGGTCTCCCTTATTAGACATGTAGTGTGAATAAAATAGAAGTTCTTGTTTTTTAAGATTCTGAAATTTTGTGGCTTTTTGTTATTACAGAATAATCTAGTCCCTCCAAACTAATATAATCCTACTACTGAAGTTTTACATAAATAATTTATCTCTTGAGAATAATAATTTAATGTCTTCCTTTTAATTAAGCATATTTTATAGGTTTTTCTTGCCATAGAGCACTAGCCAAAACCTGTATTATATTACTGTAAGAGTAAGCATATGGTGCACACACTGGACTTGTTCCTAATCACAAAGAAAATACCATTTACTATGTGGTTTACCTTGAGCAATTTTGTTGCTACTATAAGAAGAAAATAATTTTCTCTTCCACTCCTAGTTTGCTAAAAAAAAAAAAAAAAGAGTTTGGATTTTAAAAAATTTTTTTGAAAGAGAACTTTTTATTACTTTTATGTACAGAAAATTCAACAGCATACACTTAGCCCAATTTAGTGGCCAGTTCTTTAGCCTTTGCCTTTTCCAGTTTGGCACTGTGAGCTACCAACTTTGGACCCAAGATGTTGCCTCCCCAGTAATGGCAGGTCTCATCGTATCTGTCATTGTAATTGGTCCCAGTACCTTCCACCAGCTTAGCTGGAGTTTCTTTGTCTTCTGAGTTAACGTGTGTGAAAGCAACAGTGGTGTATGTCTTCCTGTGAACGAAACGCCCAGCCTGGTCTTCCCCCTGATAATACAGTAGGGAACCTTCATCTTGTGACACAGAACAGGAAGGAAGATACCCAGCTTAATGGGATCCACATCATGTGCAATCACTACCAGCTGAGCCTTTTTGTTTTCCACCAAGGTGGTGACAGGAAAAGCTCCAGCTCAGAGGACAGGCAGCCTCTTAGTGGGTACATCCTCTTCCCCAGCAGGTTTCTTCTCAGCTAGGGCCAACAATCTCCGCTTCTCTTGCTGTATTTGCAGGCCAGCTTAAGCATGTGAGGAGTTTTTGGCAGTCCATGGCCTAGGTGAACTGGATAATCAGGGGAGGCACTTTTAAATGCTTATAGAGAATAGTCCTTCGCTGCTGCAGCCAGAGGTAGAAGAGCCATTTGACAAAGCTGGCAAGGTCTCCTTAGGGCTGGATGTCTTGTATGATGCCAGAATTCTTGGGCCTTTTCTCAAACAGGGACTGACCACCTTCTTAGCCTCCTGCGTGACAGCAGGGGCCAGGGCCACCTCTTCCCCTTTGTCTTCTTTCCTTCAGGCATCTTGGGTGGCTAGAGAGAGGGAGCCAGTTTTTTTTTTTTTTTAAATCATCAGTGGGTTGTTGAATTTTATCAAATTATTTTTCTACATCTATTGACATGCAGATACAGTTTTTCCTCTTTTAATCTTTTGGGGTTTTTCTGGTATTTTTTATTAACATAATGTAATATTTGTTTCAGGGGTATAATTCTGTGATTCATCAGTCTTAAACAGTTCACAGTGCTCACAATAGCACATGCCCTCCCCAGTGTCCATCACCCAGCCATCCCATCCCTCCCACCCTCCTCCACTCCAGCAACCTTCAGTTTTTTTCCTGAGATTAAGAGTCTCTTATGGTTTGTCTATATCTCTGGTTTTGTCTTGTTTCATTTTTCCTCCCTTCCCTATGATCCTCTGTCTTGTTTCTCAAATTCCTCATGTCAGTGAAAGCATATGATAATTATCTTTCTCTGATTGACTTATTTCACTTAGCATAATACCCTCTAGTTCTATCCACATCATTCCAAATGGCAAGATTTTGGGGTTTTTTGATGGCTGCATGATATTCATATATATGTATATATACATATATATATTTACACACACACACACACACACATATATATATATACACAGAACATACACATATACATACCACATCTTCTTTATCCATTCAACTGTTGATGGACATCTGGGCTCTTTCCATAGTTTGGCTGTTGTGGACATTGCGGCTATGAACACTGGGGTACACATGCCCCAGATCACTACAGTTGTGTCTTTAGGGTAATATCCAGTAGAGCAATTGCTGGATCATAGGGTATCTCTATTTTCAACTTTTACTCTTTTAAATTTTTAATATGGTAACTCTATTACTTGATTATTACTTGATTTTTCTATTAAAAAAACTTACATTTCTAGGTTTCCTTTAACTTTACTATTCTTTAAAATGTACTTCTGGATTCAGTTCATTAACATTCTTTTTAAATTTTTGTCATTTATGGTCTTGATGAAGATTGGTCTATAGTTTTCCTTACTCATATTTTCCTTGAGAGACTTAAGAATCAAGATTATAAAATCAGTTGGAAAGTATTCTCTGTGTGTATGGACCGTAGAGAAGTGTATATATAAGACTGAATGTATTCCATGTTTGTATAATTCATAAATGAATAAATATTCACATAGTGGGATTGTATTAAACTTTTTTAATGATGAAGGGATGTTAAAACTGTTTGGTAACTAGTGATACATATAAAAGGTATAAATCCCCTAGGTTAATAAGAGACTCTTAATCTCACAGAACAAACTGGGGGTTGCCGGGGAGGGGGAGGGTGGTTGGATTATGGACATTGGGGAAGTTATGTGCTATGGTGAGTGCTGTGAAGTGTGTAAACGTGGCGACTCACAAACCTGTACCCCTGGGGCTAATAATACATTATATGTTAATAAAAAATAAATAATTTTTAAAAATTCCCCAGGTTAGCATTGGAGGCACTCTATAATCTAGCTTTGATCAGATCTTAAGCCTCAGGAAAAATATTATTCTTGATTTCCTTTAGCTATATCACTTTTCTTTTCATAAATTAGTACAGCTGATATTTTTAAATCCACAAGATAAATTATATGGTCCCTGGCAAAATATTAGCCCTTTTCAGATGAATTTATCTGGACTCAAGAAGATTGAGTTAGTTCTCCAAAGTCATATGACTAAGGAGTCACCCTTTAAGTTTTAACCTCCTTTGCGAAGTTGTCTCTTGGTTTTCCTGCCACTTTTCTGCACCACTGCTCTTACAACACACTATACCAAACTCATCATCTCTTATAATACATGACCTCCTCAGAAGACTTATAGTACTTAAGACAGTCCATTATTTCTGTGTGTAGAAAAGGCAAGGTATACTATAGGCATACAACAAATACTTGTGGGTGGATTGGATACACTATTGAATGAAGGAGTATATCTCTGTGTTCCATTACATTGTAAACTTCCTGAAGACAAGTTTGATGCACACAAGGTGTTCAAAACATGTACATTAATTAAAGGAATGCATGGAATAAACCACATAGTTTGGAATAAACCATGAATAAACATATGGAATAAACCATAAAGTGCTAGAACCAACCCAGTGATTTTTTTTCTACTCTCTCTTGCTACCCTATAGGGCAAGGCCGTAAAAATACATGTTTGAAACACCTTTTTTAATTTTCTGTAAGAGAACTGATTATTCAGAAAGAGTTAACAGGAGAAGGGATTCCCTAAGGAAATTTTTTTTTTTTCCCTAAAAAACAGCCTGTTTTGAAAGGTTGCCTCAGGGATTGTTTCACTAAATGCTCACAGCAAAATGGAGAATAGCAGGCATCCATGTGCTCTTCATGTAACCAAAGGGACTATGCTGTTCATGTATATGTGTATGTGGAGTGTATGTGGAACAAGGTAGGATATAAATAAATATTTACAAAATATAATCAAAAGTGACATGTGCTTCCATAGTTAGACACCATGAGTTGTGCAAAAAGACTAAATGTGTGGTATTTTCTTTAATTAAGCATTTACAAATTAACAATACAACCTAATATATTCTATTTAAAAGCTAAGATTTTAAATAACTAAAGTTTATAATGTCCTCTTTGTTTTTATTTATCTGTGCATTTTCCAGAGTGCCCATCATTTAATGGAAAATGAAAATGTAATTGAGACCCATACTAAAAAGTTGAGTCTTTTTTGTTTTATAAAGGACACAAATGCAGGCAAATTTCTTGTATTTGGTTACAATCCACATTATCATCTGGTTATGAATCAACTCATGTAGAGATTCTCTAGGGCCATGGGAGCAGCATGTACTAAAAGCATAGTCAGAACCTTTAGAAGGACTAGAGAGAAAATATTATGCAGAAGTATTTGGACTTTATTTATATTCTGAGATGACAAGCTTGGATTTTATTCAAGAAATTATGGAGTGGCAGGAATAATATCAGTTTATATTGTTTGTGTGATTTTCAGTATAGTACATGGTTATGAAAAGTTTTATTGGATAGTGGATAAGATCATGAACGCTGAAGTCAGATTATATGGGTACCCATCCAGCTCTACTTCTTATAAACTGTGTGACCTTTAGCAAGTTTCACAACTTATCACTTTCCTCATCTCCAAACAAGGACAATAATTATAACTACCTCCTTGGGTGCTTTGGGGGATTGATGAGTTAATAAATGTAAAGCACTTAAGACAATGCCAAGTATACTGAAGCAGCATGTACGCTAAGGTGGTAATGACGATGATGATGATGGTGAAGATGATGATGAAATAATATTAAAATAGAATTAATAATGAGTTCCATAGTTGGGAGTGGGGAAAGTATTTAGAGAAGCAAGATTTCACCTTAAAGAAAATGACTTTGAATAATTACCAGTTATGTTATTATATTTACTCCTTCTCTCTTCTCTTTTGGTCAGACTAGGATCAGACATTAAGTCTTGTTAAACAAAGGAAGGAAATGTGACTGGAATATAAATCTGGAATTCAGATAACTGAGATTTGATATGGACAAGAAAATGTGACCTTATTGTAACAATTTCTCCTAAGAAGTCCTTTTTGTTTCCTCCTATCAAATAGATGGAGGGATTATAATATATGCTAAGAGGAGAATTACACTGAAGGGAGAAGATTTGGGAAACTTACATGAGGAAATCTTTGTGAAAGCCTCTTTTTGTCAGTTTCCATCTTAATTAACTCTCTTGGAATGGCAGACAACAAAGTTCTTCAAATAGGCCCTAAGCCCTTCCTGTTAAATATTATGCTACAGGTGACTGCTAGGGGTGGGTTGTTGAAAGATAAGTAGTTCAAAATATCCAAAGCAAATAGATCCCTTTTTAGCTAAGATCACTCTGGAACAGTGTGAAACATGGTCTGAAATCGGAAAGCACTGGGATTAAGTAGTCCAGATATATGCTCAATAGTGCAAGGCAAGAAATGGTGAAGTTAGAGACCATGTCAACAGAGAGGGAGATGAATGAGGACAGACAATGTTCCAGGTTTGTTGACAGCATGTGAGGATGAGAGAAGTATATTGGGTAGATGTGGAGAGTGTTCATTTTCCTTGAGAGAACAGAAGTTGAGGCGGTTGCTTGGGCAAAATAATTGAAAGGCATATTAAGTTTATGTTGTCTGGAGCTGGTGGTATTTATGATCAATTGGAAATATGTTAGAATTTCGGAAAAGAATGTGTTTAGAAATTTCATCAACCTGAAGCTAAAGACAAAAATGGACAAAATCACCAAGAGAAAAAGAAGCACATGAAGCAACCAAAAGAGGGGAACAATAGCAGAACCCTGGAAAACTTCAACATTCAAAAGGAAGTTGAAAAAGTAATGTGAAAGGAAAGATATTGAAGTCTCCCTTCAATGGTCTCTTTCTTCCTCCTTTTCTTATATATTGATGTTCCCAGGGTTCCATGCTCAACCCCCGTCCTTTAATATATACATCTATCTCTTCACCTCAGAACCCAAAAAGCCAACTGCCTACTAGACATTTCCATTTCAACATCCCTCAGGCAATTCAAGCTTCCCTACCGGGCCCCTCATCTGACTCTGTTGAATCAGAAAACTCCTTTTATTACCCTTCTTTTAGTGAAAGGCGCTATCATTCACCTTGTGGCTCAAGTCTGAACAATGCTCTGGATCATTCTGTGGTACTTTCCCTTCCATATTTTCTACATTTAAGTTTACTGCATTCCAAGAATTCTATATCCTTTCAAGCTTTCTTACCCACTCCTTGCTCTTACTATCCATAGTAACTCCCCTTTGAGTGATTCTTTCATATTTTGTTACTCTGGTTGCTGTGCAGTTTCTTAATTTTGTGTTCTGTGACTTCATCTCCTGCACGCCCTCATGACTGTTTATGTCATTTCCCCACGTTAAACATAGTATTGATTTACTGTGAATAAAATTCAAATTCCTTTGAATTGGATATAATGATACTTTGGGCCTTGGCTACCTACTGAGCTTTAACTTTCACAATTTTGTAAGTGTGAAACCCCTAATATACATACCCTAATATACATACCATGCTGTTTTGAATTTCAGAATGGTCTAACTGATCATGCACATGTACTTGATTGCTTGAAATGTCTAAATCAGGGGTCATCAACTATGGCCTATGGGCCAAATCCAGATTGGCATCTGCTTTTATTACTAAAGTTTTCTTGGAATTCATCCATGCCTCTTTATTTATGTGTTATTCTGACCACAGTACTATCTTCATTAGTGGCCAGAAATCTGAAATCAAATACTTCCAGGCTTGTGGAAGCTATAGGTAAAGGCTTCACAGACCTCCAATCATAGGCAATATAATTGACTGAGGGCTGAAGGCACTGAGTTCTGATATCCATGCCTGCTTTTACACCGAAACCATGCCTCCCCTGGCCTGTTGCTAGCCATGAGTTCAGTATCGACTCTAAGGGAGATCTGTTCCTGGAAAGCACATGCTCCTTTGATGCTGGCTTTGGCCTGAGAACATCTTAGAAGACTTGTCAAACATTCCTTGCCTCGCATGGTGGTCTAAGATGCTTATAACCAGTCTTCCTTTTTCCTTCACTCAGAGACAGATTTGTATCACTACCTCATAGGTCTGCCTACCTTCCATGGTTCCAGCTCCATTTTTCTCTCATGGGTCTTTTCCTACTAAATTAAATACTTGCATCTTGGGGTGCCTGAGTGGTTCAGTTGGCTAAGCATCTGCCTTTGCCTTAGGTCATGATCCCGGGTCCTGGGATGGAGCCCAGCTTCAGGCTCCCTGATCAGCAGGGAGTCTACTTCTCTCTCTCCCTTTGCCTCTGCCCTCCACTCATGCTCAAGCTCTCTCTCAAAATAAATAAAATCTTCAATATAAATAAGTAAAGAATACTAGCATCTTCACTCTCTTTTAGTATCTTCTGCTCAAGGGACCTAAACTCTTTTTCCTTCTCCACAGAGCTGGTCTTTATTTTAATTTCTCCACCTTTCCTCATTTCAATCTTCCCTTCCACTACTTCAGAAAAGAAGAGCAACTTTTTTTGTCAAAATGTTTAAAAGTCCATAGTGGAACATTCTCAGTTAAACAATATAAAAGAGACACTCTGGACCTTATCACCTCTTTAAAAGCATCACAGTCTGCAGAATCTCAGAGTGAGGTGAGCATTATTCTCTGTGACCTATCCACAAAGCTTTAGAAATAGTAGGCTAATGGAACATTTGTGTTTCTTCTTTCATCTGAGTGGGGGTGGGGTTTCTACTCTGATTAATAAAGAAGTGGAGAGAACTAAATTAGCTTATTCTTATGTGATACCTATCCATTGATTTATTAAGCAAATATTTATTGACTGTCTGCTATGTGGGAGTTAGGCACTCTTCTAGGTCTGTAAATCAGGCCCTTCATTTCCAGCCTTTGAGAAGTTGGGGCCAAATATAGCCTGCTATGCTCTGCCTCTTGAGAATAGTTTGGATGGCTATGAGATTAGTCAAGAAATTATAAAGTACCCTTTGCCAAAATCTACTAGCCCACATAGTCTAAAATTAGAAGTTAAGTTGTGTCTTACTTTTAAATTACAGATATATCTCTGTAGAATTAAGACTAAAATTAGATCACAACCTGGAATATTTTGATTCAATCAAACAATTTTATTTCACCTAAGACTTGAGAAATTTGCTGGTGTGAAGTTTAGCAATGTAAAATAAACTCAAGAAATTATAGAAGAACCAGATATATGAAAAATATAATAACAAACATTTTTAAAAAGAAGAGATGAAATACACCTGAGGAATGAAATAGCAAACTAGAAGAGTATATTGAAAAAAATGCATCACCCTCCCCACCAAAAACAAAGGAAAAAAAAGAAACAGGTAAAAAAAAATATGGCAATGATAAACAGAAAATAGATATAAATGTGATGGCAAACAGGAGGTCCAAGAAAGGGTGAAAATTAAAATTAAGAGGAAGAAACACTTGAGCAAATAATGGAAGTCCATTTCTGAAATTAAAAAAAAAAGATGACAAATATCAGATTAAAAGTGCCTATAAAGGGGTGCCTGGGTGGCTCAGTGGGTTAAAGCCTCTGCTTTCGGCTCAGGTCATGATCCCAGGGTCCTGGGATGGAGCCCCACATCGGGCTCTCTGTTCCGCGGGGAGCCTGCTTCCTCCTCTCTCTCTGCCTGCTTCTCTGCCTACTTGTGATCTCTGTCTGTCAAATAAATAAATAAATCTTTAAAAAAAATAAAAAAAAATTTCCTATAAAGTGCCAATGAGGAGAGGCACTTAGACATCATGAAATGTAAGAATACTGTAGATGCCAAAAACATTCCAGGAGCTTAGAGAAATAACAGATTGTATTCAAAGGGAAAGACATTTTTAAGATTGCACTAAATGTAGCATGGAATATACTTTCAAGCAAGAAAAGATCTTAGAACATAGAATTTTTATCCAACAATACTGTCGTACTAAAATAGTCTAATAATTAATAATTAAGTCTAATAGTCTGTCGTATAAGTCCTTAGAAATTTCGGTCCGCATCACTGACTAAGGGTTAATATAAAAATGTATATAAACTCTAACAAACACAAAAGTACCAGTAACCTTTACTTTATAAAAAAGTAAATTTTTTGCCTATTTTAAAATAGGCAAAACAAACATTTCTAGAAGATAGAACACATATGACCAGTAAACAAATACATGATCCATACCTCTCACAATCAGGGAATTGCAAATCAAGATTACAATGAGATAGAATTTTAAACCCACTCAATAAGGAAAAAAGAAGATTTAACAAATGCCAAGAGGATGTAGAATTACACAATTTGTTATACATTATTGGTAAGAATGAGAATTTTTGCAACCAATTAGATAATAGTTTGAATATGCCTTTTACATTTGACTATTCTTACATCTACTGACGCAGCAATTTTATTTCTAAGTAAATATCTAAGCGAAAAATGTCCATGTATGCAAAAAAGATGTGTACAGGAATGTTCTCGGAATCACTTTTCACAGGAGCAACAGCATAGAGACAACATAAGCACCACCTCCGTGGGACAGTAGGAGAGTAACAATGGTATATTCACTCCATTAAATATTATATGAGTTAGTTTCCCACTGCTGATATAAGAAATTACCAAAAACTTTGACTTGAAATAATGCAAATGTATTATCTTACTGCTCTGGAGGTCAGAAGTCTGAAACAGTCTTACTGTGTGATTACATTGGACCCATCCTTATAGTCCAGAATAATCTCAAAATCTCAAGGCCTTTAGCAACACTATTTTCACCTAAAATCATAATTCTCCTTTGTCACATAATTCAACATATTCCCAGGTTCTGAGATTAGGACAGGGACATTTTTTTTTTCTTTTTGGCCACTGTTCTGCCTGCTACACATACAACTATCAAAATAAATAAACTATAGTGATATAACATCACAGAATGAACCCTAGCAATATAATATTAAGTGGAAACAGTCATTCTCCAAATATTATATACAGCAATGTGTCCTTTTTTATAAAGTAAATAATAATAATTTTAAAAATGTATGTACTTGAAAAGCATTGCCAAATGAGACAGATGGTGAGTGGGGACTGGGCTGAAGGAGGTGACATTTTGGGACATCTACAGTGATGCCCTCAGGTACAAGTTAGTTTGTCTTACTCTATCAGCAAATTTTTTTTTTAAAGATTTTATTTATTTATTTGACAGACAGAGATCACAAGTAGGCAGAGAGGCAGGCAGAGAGAGAGGTGGAAGCAGGCTCCCTGCTGAGAGCCTGATGCCTGGCTCATCCCAGAACCCTGGGATCATGACCTGAGCTGAAGGCAGAGGCTTTAACCCACTGAGCCACCCAGGCGCCCCCCCATCAGCAAATTTTTAAGTGTGTATCTTAAATCCACTGGTTATTTGTGATCGGAAAAATTTCCTACAGCCTACCAAAAAAATTTAGATTAATTTTAATCTAGATTAAATTTTAATTTAATTTAATTAGATTAAATTTACTGTTGCTTTTTGGATAAAAAAGTAAAGAATATGTATATTCATTTTTACCTATAAAACTCGGTATGTGCAAACAATTATAATGACAGAAGCAGAAAAGTGGATTAGTACATTTGAAAGCACTGCTCTGGGTCTTCAGAGTCATGCCATCAGCATCATCTTACTGAGTCATTATATCACATGTTGATGTTTTTCTCATTTGCATGTCTAGTACAGTGAGATTCATCTTATTTAGGCCTGACTGAAGTTGTAGATTAGATTACGATTGACTTTACTTTTTAATTTAGTGTTTTCCCTTTGAACAAGCATACACAGGGGAATATCTCGATACTGTGGTGTGAAAGGCAGGGATATATGGAACCATGTGCTAACTCTCTCTTCAAAACATGATGATGCTTCATCTATACTAATTAGAATTTCAGAAGCTGAGCAGGAAATAATTCATATGTAGAAGAAGCAAGATCATTTGGTCATAGAGTGGAAGTATTAATTCAATTTATTGGTCACTTAAGAGACCTAGACAACCTAAATTATTTTATAATTCCCTGCACACATATCATATATCATGCTTTTCAGTGTTCTCCCCAGTCCATTTTCTTATTAGGACTCTCCTGTGATCCTGTATGAGGGGTTGAAAAAGCATAATGAGCACCATTCTACAGATGAGGATACCAAAATATGGCAAGAGTAAATACCTCATCTCCGTTGAAACTCATCACCATCTGATGATAGAACTCTACCAGAATTCAAGTCTTCAAAATACTTCCTGTATTAATTAAAGTAATGTTTGTTGCGACAAATACCAAAATGTGTAACAGCTAATACATGATAGAAGTTTCCCATTCAGGTAAAGTACAAAGTAGGTACTCCTTGACAGTTTTTTCAAAGTGTGAATAAAGGACACAGACTTCACCAGTAGCTTCCAATGCCACTGTCCCTATTTGTATCAAGCTAGTGTAGGAAGAAAAAATATGGGAGATTTATACAAGATCAGGCCCAGCAGGGGCATGCCTCACTTCTACTCACATTACATTGATAAAACTCTGTTCCATGTCAAGCAAAGCTAGGGAAAGTCAGTTATCTAGTTGTTTCCTGGGAGAAGAAACTGTTCACAAGTATGGTAGACACTTAATCTCTTTCTGCCACACTAGCCAAGAATTCTTTTCACTGTACCAAGTTACTGCAAAGGTTAATGTATATCCATTTCCCAACCCTTGCAAAGTCCCGAAACGCTGAAGAAGTTATTCCTTATTAGAATCTGTAACAGG
>PISX010011003.1:43984-67611 GCA_004024625.1 Mellivora capensis | reverse complement strand
CCACGTTTGTGTTTTTTCCAGTTTTCACCTTGTAATTGATTTCTAGTTTCATACCATTGTGCCCAGAGAAGATGATTGATCTGATTTTAATCTTCTTGTGTTTATTATGACTTGTTTTGTGGTCTAACATGTGATCTATCCTGGAAAATATTTCATGTGTATTTGAAAAAAATGTGTTTTCTGCAGTTTTTGGATGAAATGTTCTGTATATAATAAGTTCATCTAGTCTAATGTGTCATCTAAGGCCGTTTCCTTATTATTTCTCTGTCTGAATGATCTATCCATTGATGTAAGTGGGTTGTTTAAGTCCCCTACCATTACTGTATAATTGTCAACTTCTCTCTTTATGTCTGCTAATGTTTGCTTTATATTTTTCACTTTTTCTAGTGTGGGTGCATAAATATGTATGAATGTTATATCCTCTTCTTGGATTGACCCTTTTATTATTATGTATTATCCTTCTTTGTCTTGTTACAGTCTTTATTTTAAAGATTGGTATTATCTGATATGAGTATTGCTACTCCAGCTTTCTTTTTGTTTACATTTGCATGGAATATTCTTTTCCATCCTTTTACTCTCAGCCTATGTGTATTTTTAGATCTGAAGTGAGCCTGTGATAGGCAACACAGAGATGGGCCTGGGTTTGTTTTTGGTGGGTTTTTTTTTTTAATCCATTTGGCCACCCTATGTCTTTCAATTGCATCATTTAGTTCATTTTAAAGTAATTATTGATAGGTATTATTTATTGACATTGTGTTAATTGTTTTTTGGTTGTTTTTGAGGTTCTCTGTTCCTTCCTTCTTCTCTTGGTCTTTTTGTGGTTTGATGGTTTTCAGTGCTGTTTGTTTTTGCTAAGGTTTTTGTGTCCCTATTATAGGTGTTTGTTTTGTGGTTATAACGGCATACATACATATATATATATATATATATATATATATATATATACAAACACACACACACATATGGCAATATATATATATATATATATATATATAAATCTATATATGATGGTCATTTAAATCCAAATGCATTCCAAAAGTATGGGACCCTTCATGAATTTGCATGTCATCCTTGTGCAGGAGCCACACTAATCTTCTCAGTATCATTCCATTTCCAAAGTGAAAACTTGATCAGTTATTGTCAAAAAATGACAACCCTGAGTGAAAAGTACATTTTATAATAGGACCCAATATAAATTTAATTTATATGTTTTATTTTAATTGCATAATTATAGTATGTACATTAAATCACTATATTGAAGTGCAAAATTTTATAAAACAGTACTTACCCTTACTACCAACAATATACTTCTTTTCTCTCTCTTTCTATTGCTGATGGCTGTGAAATTAATTTCATGACTTGCTAAGCGGGTCAGCTTATATTATGGGAAAGCTGTGGTTTTATTCTTCAGTGATTGGTTATAATATTAGAATTTTCTTAAATAATGAGAAATTGGTCAATGGTTACCTTATATCCACCTTGAGAAACAGTTTAAGTTTTGCTTATGATTTTTAGAGGCACAAGCAAAAAATGACCCAGGTCAAGTTAGTCTTGCAAAAATAAACTAAGTAAGTTTTGTTTGTATGACTTAACTGGTTTTGTCTACTCAGGGAATTTTCAAAGCAAGTATCTGTTTTTTAATTTTAATGTACCTATTCACTAACAAACCCATGGTTGGTTAGTATGAGTCCAGTCTAAGATTCAGACATGCTGGCTCCTAGTCCAATGCTCTTTTCACCATGTCACTTTATCCTGAGTGTGGATGGAATGGCTTTGGGAGAAAGTAAGGGAGTTCAGGGGAGTGAGAACTGAGTACAGAATTTCCAAATCTGAATCCCCAGAAGAACTGGTTATCTGTTGATCTTTTACTTCAGTTACCAAAAATAACCTTCCCTATTTCTGAATTTAGTTGGGGAAAATGCACATTGGCAAAGACAAAAAGGTAGTCTTGCTCTAGAAAAAACTTCTAAGATTCTGCCTAATTCTCACACCTTAGTCCCCAGTGAAGACAAAGATCAGGGAAGTCTTCACTTCTAACCAGGAAGGAAGCAGTGGCCTCCAGCCACAGATCCTTGTCACCTGAGGCTGTCGAGATGGTGAAAATTCAGTGGTGAAAGCTTCTTTTGTGTGGTGTTTTCCTTCTTCCCCAAAGAGCTAAGAGGTCGAATAAGGTGAAAGGGATGGCCTCAGCTTATAAAGCTGCATCTGAAAGATTTCATCAAGAAAGTGAACTCTCAGGAACGGCTCATGGAACAAAATCTCAGAGAAAGGAACCAAGGAAGGAGACTGAGATGACAATTATCAATAGCATAATCAGTTGTCAATAGCACATGGCAGCAGGCACAGTGATCTACCCAATGTGAAAGTCAGCTCAAGCAATGTTGCTCAATGTCCCAGTGGCTTCCCTCTTCCCTCCCAACAGGACACTTAATTCAGAAAGGCATCACCAAGTCCTCATTCAGAACTCTGCTGAACTTGTATGACCAGAGAGGGTCCTCTGACTTAATTCAAATTCTCTCTATCACATTTCTCTGCTTTGTTTTACTTCTTAGCATATACTACGAACCTGACATAGGGTTTGTTTGTTTTTAGTCTCTCCTCCCCACAACTCCAGAATATAATACTATGGAAGACATCTCAGACTGAGTCTAATTTTTTTTCCTGCTGTAATCCAGCATTTAAAACTGAAACTGGTAATTGTTGATGGATGAATGAATCAATGAATGAATGAATAAAATGAATGAACAAAACTCAGAGGAAAAAATGAAAGCAGATAGGTAAATAGCAAAAAGATGAATAATTTCTATAGTAAGGAGACCTGAAAAATGAAGTTTGTAACCTAAATATGGAACAGGAAGATAAGACAAGATGAGAGGAACTGAATGAGTCTTTAGGGGTTTAAAAAATAGGAATGTTCATCTTGTCTGCAAACCAACCAAAGGCCTATTTTAATAGCTTTTTCTCTGATCTCACACATACAAAAATGATTCCAATAGTTTTTACTTAGTACTTACTTACTTAGAGCCAGACATATGACCTGTATTAGCTCCAGTCTTCACAGTGACCCTGAGAGTAAGGAATTATTATCCCCACTTTGCAGATGAGGAAAGTGGGAGCAAAAAGTTAAGTAATTTATTCACAATAACCAAAAGTTGAACACCACTCAAATGTCCATCAACGGATAAATGGGTAAACAATATGTATATTATTCTATCATAGAAAGGAATGAAATTATGATACATGGATATACCTTAAAAAAAAAGAGTTAGCTATGTGAAAGTAGCCAAACAAAGAATGTCACCCATTGTATGATTCTGTTAAGATGAAATAAACAGAATAAATAAATCCGTAGAAACAGAAAACAGATTGGTTGCCAAGGACTGGGAGGAGAGGGATGGGTGCTTAATGGGTGTATATGGGTTCTCTTTTGGGGATGATAAAAATGTTTTGGAGCTAGATAGAGGTAATGGTTGCACACATTGTGAATATAATAAATGACACTGTGTTATACACTTTAGAATAGTTTATTTTATGTCCACCTCAGTAATTAAGTTAAATTAAATTAAATGGTTAGTAATATGCACAGTGTTAAAGTGAGTTCCTCAAGCTTAAATGAAAGGACCTCAAACAGCAATAAGAAAACATATGAAAGTATAGAATTCATTGGTGAAAGTAATTATACAGATGAATACACAATACTGGAATACTGGAATGGCAGCATGTAAATAATTTTTTATTTTAATATAAAAGTTTAGGGATTAGTATTAAGAATAAGTATAACCACAAATATTTGGATATACAAATAAATGGATATACAATATAAAAAGATGTGAATTGTCACCATAAAGCATATGGGGGGAGAGGTCAAAGTGTAGAGTTTTTATATGCTATAGAAGTAATGTTGTTATCTGTTTAAAATACTCATAGCTATAAAATATTTTATGTAAGCCTCATGGTAACCACAAAAAAATACCTATAAAAGATAAACAAAGAGAGGGGCGCCTGGGTGGCTCAGTGGGTTAAAGCCTCTGCCTTCTGCTCAGGTCATGATCCCAGGATCCTGGGATTGAGCCCCGCATCAGGCTCTCTGCTCAGCAGCGAGCCTGCTTCCCCTTCTCTCTCTGCCTGCCTCTCTGCCTACTTGTGATCTCTGTCTGTCAAATAAATAAATAAAATATTTTTTTAAAAAAGTTTAAAAAAAAAAAAACAGAGAAAGAAATCAAACATATTACCACAAAAAACCCCCAACAGAATACAAAAGGAAGAAAACAAAAGAAAAAACAAGGAACAAAAGAACTACAAAACAGACAAAAACATGGCAAAATGTCAATAATAAATCCTTTCACATCAATAATTACTTTAACATAAATGAATTAGACTCCCGAATCAAAAGGATGAATAAATTAATACAAAAAAGATAGAAAGGGAGAGAGAGAACCAACTATATGCTATGTACAACAGACTCACTTTAGCTTTAAGGATAAACAGGCTAAAAGTGAAGAGATGATAAAGATAGGCCATAAAAATGGTTTAAAAGAAAAAAAGAGCAGAGATGGCCAAACTTATATCAGACAAAATAGACTTTAAGTAAAATGTCACTAAAGGCAAAGAAGGACATTATGTAATGACAAAAGGATCATTTCATCAAGATATAACAATTATAAATATATATTCACCTGATAAGAGAGCACCTAAATAAATAAAGCAAATATTAACAGATCTGAAGGGAAAAACAGACAGTAACATAATAATAGTAAAAGACCTCAATAACCCACTTCAATAATGGACAGAATATCCAGACAGAAGAGCAGTAAGGAAACAGGGGACTGGACAACACTAAAGACCAGGTGAACCTAACAGAAACAGACAGAACATTCCACTCAACAGCAGTAAAATACACATTTTCTTCAATCACACAAGGAACATTCTCCAGGAAAAAGTACATGTTAGGTCACAAAACAAGTCTTAATTTCAACAGTAAGAATATTGAAATCATGCCAATTAGCATTTCAAAAGCAAAATGGAATGAAACTAGAAATCAATAAGAGAAGGAAAACTAGAAAATTCACAAATATGTGGAAGTTAAATAACACACTCTTGAACAACCATTGGGTCAGAGAAGATATCAAAAGGGAAAGTTACTTGAGACAAATAAAAACAAAAGTATAACATGCAAAAACATATGGGATACAGTGAAAGGAGAACCAGGAGGGAAGTTTACACCTGCATTAAAGAAGAAAGATCTAAAAACAAAACCCAACCTTAAACTTCAAGAAACTTGAAAAAAGAAGAAAAAAAAAAGCCAAAACTTAACAGAAAGAATAAACAATAGAGATTAGAGAAGAAATCAATGAAATAGAGAACAGAAAAAAAAGTAGAAAAAAAATCAACAAAATCAAGTTATTTTTTTAAAAAGAAAGAACAGACAAATCTTTCGCAGACTAAGAAAAATTAGAAGAATCAAATAAATAATACTGTAAGTGAAAGGGGAAATATTACATCTGATAGGAGAGAATAAAATGGATCATAAGGGACTACACAAGAGAACCCTTGTGTGCTATTGGTAGGAATTCAAAATAGAGTAGCTGCTTATGGAACATACTATGAAGGTTCCACAAAAATTAAAAATAGAATTAACACCTGATCCAGCAATCCCTCTTTGAATATATATTCTTGAAATTGGTGTTAGGATCTCAAAGAGATTATCTGTGCTCTCAAGGTCATTGCAGTATTAGTCACAATAGCCAAGATAGGGAAACCTAAGTATCCATGGACAGATGAGTGGATAAAGAAAATGGATATCCACACAATGGGATACTATTCAGCCTTTGAAAAAGGAAATCCTGCCATAAGAGAGAATATGGATGAACCTGGAGGACATGATTCTGGGAGACATGATCCAGCCACGGAAAGACAAATACTGCATGCTTTTACTTCTATTTGATATCTAAAATAGTCAAATTCACAGGGATGCCTGGGTGCCTCAGTCAGTTAAGAATCTGACTCTTGATTTTGGCTCAGGTCTTGATCCCAGGGTCTTGGGATCCAGCCCCGCATTGGGTTCCACAATCTGTGGGGAATCTGCTTAAGATTCTCCCTCTCCCTTAGCCCTCCCCTCTTGCACATGCACGTGTACACGTATGTGTGCATGCACATGTATGCGCGTTCTCTCTTTCTCTCTCTCACAAATCAATCAATCAATCTCTGAAAAATCAAATAGTCAAACTCATAGAAGCAGAAAGTAGAATGGTAATTCCTAGGGACAGGAGAGGGGAGAAAATGAAAGTTATTGTTCAAGGGGTGTAAAATTTCAGTTCTACAAAATGATTAAGTTCTAGGAGAGCTGCTGAACAGCATTGGGGCTATAGTTAACAATATATTATGTATAGCACACTTAAAATTTTGTCAAGAGAATAGATCTCATGTTAAGTGTTCTTATTGCAATTTAACATAAAATAAAATAAACCAATATTCATCCTGTATCAGAAACGCAGTTGGAAATTCATCTGACAGCATGTTTCCAATCATCGGATTTCTCGGTTTTACAATCTGGGAAGTGGAATTTGTAACACCCGGTTGTCCTTACATTTCCCTCCATCCCTTCCCAAATACACAAACAAGATAGAGATGGAAAAAGCATATAAGTCAAAGTCAATTTTTCCCTCTGGGACCAGTCAGGCACTTCAGGAGGAACACTCCTTTTACTGTCCCTTGGGCTTTATGAACTCTAGTCCTGAAGCAGCAGATAGTATCAAAATACAAAGTCAGATTCAGAAGGTAAAGGTGGGGTCTGAGATCCTGCATTTCTAGCAAGTTCCCAGGTGATGCCAATACAGCTCGTCTAGGGACCACACTTTGGGTAGTAAGATGCATACACAATAGCATGAAGAAACCCATGCTTCTACGGCAGAGACTGACAACAGCTGCATTTTATTCAACATTCCCAGTTTCCCTCTTTGAGGTTAGGAGACATGGATCCTCATCAGCCAACAGAGCAACTCTCTTAGCATCTCCCACCTGGAGAAAAGTATTCCCATTCCCATGATGATAAAGGCGCTTTGTACTTAGCCTAACTGTTTATCCACTGGTGAGGGTTTCCTTGGAAGGAAGAAAATATTATCTAATAGTAGTCCTTATATTTACACATGGTTTATAATTTACCAAATGTACTCACACATGTCAGTTCCTATCAGCCTCACAATGATTCTTAGAGGTAGAACAGAGGAGTATATTTTAAACCCACTTGATAGAAGCAACTGCCTTCAGAGTTGGAGCTTTCTGGGAAAACTTTTAGAAGAAAGTGACTTTAAATATGAAGTTGAGAAATGGATACAGTTTTGAGTAGGTGAGGACTGGGGGCAATAACATGCCAAGAAGGGAAGATGGTATTCAAACACACTATAAATATTTATTGAGCTGCTACTCCCCAAACCAGTAAGATCAGCAGAAGCAAAGACATTTTAACTTTAGTCCGGGGGAAGTAGGCCCCATTAAAGAATTTTGATTTAGGGAGTAATCGAATCAGATTCAGCATGGGAGCGTTTGAGTTTCACACAGGCAAGGCTGCTGAGAGTGAGGCCATCTAGCGGGGGGCTAGAGAAGGGGAAGAAGTAAGAAATGATGAAGGCATGACCTAGAGCATTAACAGTAGAAAAGGATCAAAAGCTTTTGTGCCTGATTGGATGTAGATTGTGACAGAGGGAACAGTAACAGGTGAAGGCTTCAGAAAAGATAAGCTTTTGTATCTCAAGGACCATAAAAATGTGCATGCTCTTTGACTTAATTATGTCTCACTGGGATTCTGGACTAAAGAAATAAATTCCCCAAAGGCAAAATATCTTTTCACAGACATGTCCATTGTAATATTATTTGTAACAGTGAAAGTTTGGGAACAACTGAAATGTTCGTAAGATTAGGTATGATTAAGTAAATTATTGTGCAATAAGAGTAAAATGACATTATAAGATTAAAGAAAAAATTGAAGAATATTTTTAAAAGACCTAAATAAACACAGAGACATATTTCCTGGGTGGAAGAATTAATGCTTCAGTGCTACAATTTTTTTTCAAATTAATAAATAAGTGCAATGTAATGCCAAAGAAATTTTTTCTAATTTGAACAAATTGATTCTAAAATTTTATGAACAATAAATATATCACATTTATCAAGAAAATTTTTAAAGGAAAGACTATGATAAAATACTTGCACTAATAGGTATTATAATATACTATTTTTATAATACAGTTTTCAAAATTGTACATTATTGGCATGCAAACAAAACAGAGCAGTACTCAGAATAGATGTAAATATATATGTAAATGTAATATATGATATTGACATTAGAAATCATTGGTGAAATCATTTCAACAAAGGGTAATGGGATAACTGACTATGCATTCAGAAGAAACTTAACTTTTATAATATTTTAAATAAAATATATAATTATATTTAATTGTGTGATTCACATATATTTAATATACTAATATGTTAATTAATATATTGTTTGATCACATTTTGATTTAAATATATTATAATTAAATATCAATTATGTAGTTAATATATGTGATATTTATATATTTATAACACCTATAAATATAATATAAAATATAATAAATGTAATGTTTATATTTTTTAAAAATTCCTAGGATGATTAAAAATCTACTGTTAAGAAATTAACAATAATAGAAGTAAAGAAGCAATAGAGAAAATCCAGAGCCTTAATCCAGACTATAATGGACAGATTTGACAGTCAAAACTTATGTACATCAAAATAGTCCATAAACAAAATCAAGGGAAATAGGACAGAGAAATGTCTTCAATAGATTTCACTAGGTATTAATGTGTATAATAGAAACAGAACCTCAAAGATTGATTTTTAAAAAGATAAACATACCAGAAGAAAAATAGGTATAGGATTGAACAGTCACAGCATAAAAAAGAATTCAAATAATAAATATATGGGCTCAACCTCCCAAGAAGTCAGGAAACTGTGAATTAAAACAATAAGACACCATATTTTGCTTACCAGACTGGCAAAAATCAGACTGATAAAACCCAGTGGCGGTAAGAATGTGAGAAAACATCCTTGGTAGGAGTGTATTTCAGTAAGAGTGTATATTGCTAAATATCTGGGGAATAGTTACCTACCTTATGATTCAGTAATCTCACTTCCAGGATTTTCTTCTATTAACAGTTTTGGAGAGCAACTTGGCAGTGTTCAGTTCTCATTCCCTCTGACCCAACAATGCCATTTCTAAATGTCTATCCTAAGGTACATGCAAAGATAATCATGGCAGCATTTTTTACAATAAAAACCTGAAATTACTAAAGATCTAACAATGGAAGAATGATAGAATAAATTACAAACTAGACAGCCATTAAAAAGAGTGAGCTAAGTCTGTAGCTAATAACCTAGAATGTATAATTGCACTAAACTTAGACACATCACAGAAATTATTACATTTTTAGTTTAAAGAATATTTGCATGTGCATATGAAGACATGACAACATACATGTAGAAAAGGGATAGATATGCTCAAATCTGTTCATGGCAGTCACCTCTAGAGATGAGATAAGAGGAAAGGAGGAGGATGTGTGATCTGAGAAGGTTATATCTGACTTTAGAGATACAGATTTTTTTTAACAGTGCTGTGATGTGAGTGATTTTTTTTTTTCACCCTTGGTTGGTTTTTTTTTTAGCATTTTTCTTTTTCTTTCTTTTTTTTTATTTTTGAGAAAGAAATATAATTCTCAAAGAAGAAAGATAGAGAACCAAAGGCAAGATTGTTCCCAGCCATGAAGGAGGAGAAAGAAGAGAGCCATGGCAAAAGGCAACCCAGAGAAGTCAGGGACAGAAAAGGTCTGGGAGGGCAGGGACTGAGAATCAAGGAAGGACAGCTTCAGGAGGAGGGAAGGAGGGAGGCAGTGTTGCCACTCAGGGTGCAAACCGGGATTAGGCAGCGGTGTTCCACTCTGCCTGTGCATCTCTGGAGAGACAGGGAATCAGGGCCTCACCCTAAACCTCCTGAAGTAGAAGCCTTTCAAGGACACCCAGACGCAGTAACTTTAAAACATGCCCCCCCACCCATGATGGTGGTGTGCGGTCAAGGTTGACAACCACTGATTGAAGGCATTGAAAGGGTAGTGAGTCAGGGAAGCAGAGGAGTGTAGTTCATTCTTTCCCACTAAATTTGACAGGTGCAGAAAGGAGTGAAATTTAAATTAATAAAAGTTATTAGAACATGGCAAGGCACAAACGGGTCACCAGGGTCAAGGACGATAGAAGCACGTTGTAGGCTAAGATGAAGCAGCCCATGGGCAGAAGAGATTAAATATTCGAGGAAGGTGGTAATAAAAGAAAGAGGAAAGGGGAAAAAGAATTTGTTTCTAGACTTTCTGTTATTTGTCAGATATTTTACATATGCTATCACCATTATTATTTCTTTTACTGGTGATTACTAACCACCATCATTATTATTATTTTTGAGGCTTGTATTACTGTATCCTAGTATTTACAGTGATACAACTGAAGCTTAGGAAATGGGTATGAAGAGCAAAGACTCAAACCCACACCCAAAGCAATCAGCCACGGAGCAGGGTCTTGGAGGCACGGTGACTGCTGGTGGCTTAGGGACAGGGTCTGCGCACCGCACCACGGAGCAGAAAGCCAGCCTTGCCTTTCTCTCCTGGTGAGATGCCCACTAGTCACTCAACAACCAATCTGTCACCTACCAGAAGCCAGGAGCACAGCTGAGGGGACCGGCCTGCAGCTGACTGGGAACCACAAGAGGAAAAGCGAGGTCCCCACCTTCCAAGAGCTGACAGTCCCGACTTACCTAGTGTGCTATCTTTTTCACCAACTATGAAAACTGAAGGACTAGAACAACTCCAAGAAAACAGAGTAATCCTTTGCCTTGCAAAGGTCATATAGAAATATTCTGTCATCGAAAATCTCATGTCACCCAGCGGTTTGGGAAATAAATAGTAGTTGCATGCTTTTGTGACCCCCAGGAGTGGAGGCAAATGTATCTGGAGTATCACGGGAAGCAGGTGGAGGGCTGTGAATGTAAGATGCATCTCTCCCTGGACTCAGAAAACCAGGTGGAATCTCTGGTCATGTTACTGAACAGGAAGCATCAGGTGATGTTGGTGGGCTTCAGGTCCAAAAAGATCACCAAAGCATCCTGGGATTTTCAATATCTTCCTGAGATCTGGCAAGTGGCTGCCAATGAATATTATTTGCCAGTTACTCTGGGGTGACAGGAAAAGTGGCGTCAAAGGGGGAAAGCCCAGTGTTCCCGTAACTTTTTATTTCTGAAACTCGAGAGGCTTTGTTTAGAATATCTCCTTGATACTCCCTCTGGGCTAGGAAGCAATCAGCTGCAGCAGTAATCAAGGGCATCAAACACACTAGCAACTTAGTAATTGGTGGATAACTGTTTGATTCAGACAGTTACTACGGGTTTCTGGTTTCGGTACTCTTTGCAAGAAAAAAGTTGCAGTTGTGCCTGGTTTGGTTATGACCAAATTTAAAAAAAAAAAAAACTATTAGGAAAAAACAAACAAACAAACAAAATCTGCATTTGCAGAAAATAAGAAAAGGGTGCCCCTACCACTGTTTCTGTTCTATTCGAGTGGTGGAAACACCGCAACCTGGAAATATGGGCTTTGGGGTATCAAAAAAGAAAGCGAAACCCTACTCAGGTCACTGATTATTTTCTTTTGCCCCTTTCACTCTGACCCCTCCTTCTTGTCAGAGAAGGGGAGATTCAACTCCATGGAGCCCCCGTCAAATATTGTCAAGCTGCTGTTGTTCGGAAATAAGGAAAGAAATTTGATATGGGGACGCTCCCTATCTTGATTGCCGGGAGGAATACCATCTTCGAGGCGATTCGATGTATTAAGCCATTTTTAGGATTGTTTTGCCTCTGTGTTTTCTGGAGCAGTCTCCGTGGAAGCCGTGTGGCCCGATCATGCGAAACCAATCTGGGATGATCTGTTATTTCTTCTCCGGGTCTCCGGGGGTGTTCCGGCTCCCCCAAGCACCTCCCTCACCTTGCAAACCTGGCAGGCTCTGGACATTTTGCATGCTGAAGAAAATCACTGTTTTGCCTCCAGCAAGGAACATAGATGTTGCAACACTGACTCCTCCTCTAATGAAGAAAGAGTGAACAAGTGCACGGAGTTGAGCTTCTCAGAGAGCCACCCGGCTGGGGACGACGGCGCCGGGGCAGGGGCAGCGACCGAGAGCGCTGGTCTGCAGGGCTTCCCCCATCCCGCCCCCACCCCGCCCCCGCCCCCGCCGCTTTCCCTCCCAGTGGATCCGCTCCCTCTGTCTGGATTTTACCCGCTGTCCGCCGAGCAGCTTTACACACAATGGATCTCCACGTCCTTTGGCAGGAAGTGCTGACGGACTGATGTGGCAGACTTTGCTCCCAGGCAAAAGTGAGTAGCCACCGCCCGGCTGGGCCTGTGGTGGACGCGGGGGCTGCGGGTTCGAGGCCCGCCAGGTGCGCGGCGCTGGGGGCTGCGGGTTCGAGGCCGGGCTGCGGCTCCCGGAAAGCACCAGAACCCAGGCTGAAGGGGCAGAGGCGCTGTCCGGCGGCGGCCGCAGGTGCGAGAAAGCCGGGGCTCTGACCGCAGGCAGCACTGTGCCCTCTCGGAGAGAAACTAAAGTGCCCTCTCCCCCTTACGGCGACACCCCTTGGTCTTCTGTAAAGGCGTCGTCGGGTGCGCCCTGGGGAGTGAGTTTCGGCGTGACCGTGGCATTCTCGCAATGTAAATTATTTACGGGAAACTGAAAAGAAAATACAGCGGGAAGGGGCTCGGGCAGGTGAGGTGATGCCCGCGGGCTCGCGGGGCCTCCCGGCGGCGGCGCGGCGGACTCCCGGGCAGCCGGTGGGGAAAGTTCAGTGTCACCGGTGCTGGCCCGAAAGGCGGGGCTCCCGCGCGAAGGCAGGGAGCGCCGGGGCAGGTCCGAGGCTCCCGCCGGAACCGTAGCCCCGAGCGGGGGCGGGAGGGAGGCCTTCCAGCCTGGGAGGCAGCGGCGAGCCGAGCCCGTCGGCGGGGAGCGGCACACTCGCGGGACCGCGGAGCCCGGCGCCGTGCGGGGGACAGCTGGGCGGGAGTGCCCGCCCCCTTCCAGCAGGAGAATATCCTTGGAGTGACCTCTACCTGTGTCCTGGGGAAGCAGCGCACCTTGCCCTAATAAGCAGTTTAGGGTTTTCTGTGATGGGACTGGAAAACGGTTGCAAAATAGTATTATTAATCTGGAGAGATTCGTTTGTTTTCATTCATCGCGATGGCTGGTAAAGATTCTCCCCCAGTCTCATGCTTCTTGGTCAGTGGAGTGCTGCTATTCCTAGCCGTGCCTCTGGCTGTGCAAACTCGGTCAAGGCAGCCATCCTCTCTGGGCCTCCGTCTTCCTTGCAATATTTAAGCAAATTAATCATCCCATATATAGATATACATACACACACACACACACACATAGGTGTGTGTGTGTGTGTATATCATTAAACATAATATGTGTATATACATAGTGTGTATTATACATAATTATATATACTATATACTATACATTATATAGTGTATATATTCTATATTATATATAATATATGGGGTAAATATGCTGGATGGTATAAGAAAGAAGCAGATGAAATTTCTAATTTTAGTGGTTCTTAAAAATTGGGACTCATGGGTCCTTTTGAGAATTAGCTGTGAGTCTTCTCTCAAGGGGGAAAAAATGTTCTTATGTAATGTACATAAAGTTTTGCCAGCAATCCCTCGGGGTTTGTGGACGATCCTTGAAGACCCTGCCTTGAACCCCAGATAAACATTAATTTCCTTCTTTCTGAGGACCTTTTCTATTAAGACCACCCAGCTAAACCTCTGCTGGCTGCTGGATGGGCTCTGAAAGTAATCTATAGCCCTCCCGTGGGGTCTGGAGTCAGCCATGCTGCTGAAGGAGAAAGCACTCCTGTCATGAGTAAGCTCCTGGGATACTGTTTCCCAAAGGTTTCACCAATCTCTGCCTCTGAGGAACCTTCCTCACAAACTCTTTTCATGACTTTCCAAAGGGGAGGTCCTCAACCCTGGAGTTTTCAGTCCTGTACACAACACTCAGGGGCCACCTGTAGAAAGTCACTGTCTCAAAGATCTTCGGGTCACCTAGCTGGATGTCAAACAGTGAAGCCAAAGCTTTGTTTTGGAACAGAGCACTGTTCACTCCCCTGTGTGTAGTAGGGATAGTAATAGTGTTCTTTTGGACCTGTGCCCTTTTCTTTTAAAGTACTAAGGACTCTTATTGGAGTACCTGGGCGCTCAGTTGGTGAAGCGTCCAACTCTTAATTGTGTCAATGCTGGACATGGAGCCTGCTCAAGATTCTTGACCTCTCCTTCTGCCCCTTACCTCTCAAAAAGGAAAAAAAATATTTAAAAATAAAATTAAGTACTAAGGACTCCTGTCTTGTGGGACCCAAGTCTTCCATTGCCAATGCCAGCAGGGTACAGCAGAGAACACATGGAGCTTTGGAATCCAACAGACTGGGCTTCAAATCTTGGCTCCCACACTTGGACAAGTAACTGAACTACTCTAAGCCTCGCTTTCCCTGTTTGTAAAAGGGGAACAATACTGCCTTTCTTGCACAGTTATTAGGAAAATGGAAAATGAGAAATGGAAATGCCTGGCTTATAGTCAGTAGGAAACTGGTATTATTAATATTAACGTGAAGTTATCAGTAAGTGTTAAATAGTTTTATGCTTTTCTAGAGCAACTTACTCTTCTATGGGGCTTATGTCAGCAAAAGAAGGAGTGAGTCAATTCTGCTCTAATTATTCTCAAAGATGAGGGGTGGGTTCAGAATACACAGTTGGCTTTACTGCTTCACCTTTGTCAAGCAGAGCACTCTGTGTGGCCAGCAAATAAAATGTGTCCAGACTGACATGTGTTCTCGACCCTTCCTCCCAATTCTCTTTTGGCCCGTAATCTTGAACATGACACAGGTAGCCCTCTACTTGTAGCGACAGACACTGCTGCGTGGACACTGGAGAGGTCTCATGGTTGCATCCATCTCCGGATACCCTAGAGACTGTCTCTGTACAGAAAATTGTCTCCACTGTCATCATTCGAACGGTGGCATAGATATAGCCAATTCAGTTTACCCTTGTATCTCCATCTCTCGCTGCTTCTCTGTCTCTCTCTTTGGTACTGGCCCCTCGGTTACAAGAAGCTGGATGACACTGAGATGTGGGAAAGAAGTATCAGAATCCTAAAAGGAAATTGGATACCCTCAAAGTGGCCATTCCAAAGATAGACAAGGGTATTCTGGCAAGGCATTCTTCATGCAAAGATGACAATACTGATACCTACTTCCCATCGAGCCTTCAAGATGGACTAGGCACTTTGCTATATGACCTCAGTTAATTCTCATAGCAACGCTGCAGGGTATGAATTATCATGTAAAGCTTTACAGACACATTGAGACTTAAAAAAGTGTACATAACTTGTCCAATCTGCATAGCTGCTAAAAGACAGAAGAACCAGGATCCAAACCCAAGCCTGTCAGACTTGGATGCTCACTCTTTTTTGCACTGCCTAGTGCCGCCAAGCTCCCTGGCATCGGAAGCTTGCCTCATGCCAATTGGGTCCCAACCCAGTTCTTCTTCTTCAGAGCATTTAGAGCAGGAATAACCGAATCTTCTAGATGATTTAAGCGGAGTGAACATACACTTTGCATGTGATACATATTAACAGGCAGCAACAATGAAATGGCCTATGAAGAAGGATGTTCCCAAGCCTTTCCAGACAGAGCTGGGAGTAAAGTTAGGCAACACCAGGCCTTGGCAGGCAAGGCTGGCTCCCAGCCACTAACTCCCTGAGCCTCTCTTTTAGATTGAAAAGAGCTCTGTAATGTTCACTCTTTACTACTTTGAGAATCAGGACACCATTTACAGTTACCTCCCCGTGTGAGGTATTTATTCATTCATTTATTCATTTAACAAACACTTGCTGAGCTCTGAATAAGGCAGACAAGGTCCCAGCTCCTGTGGAGCTTCTGGGGTAGAGAGAGTGACAGATCAGAGGCAGGTGAACAAATGCAGAAATAAGATAATTTCAGATACTGAGAAATGCCATGAAGAAAGTAAAGAGAGGCTGGGGGCTCAAGAGAACAGGGCTTGGAGGTAACTTGAATAGGGCAGCTGAGACGATGTCCACAGAGGGGTCACTCTTGAACTCAAACCTGCATAAAAAGAGGGAGCCAGCCTGATGAAGGTCTGGGGAAAGGGCTGTCTTAGCAGAAAAACCTCCAGGGAAAGAGCTGGAAGTGGAATAAATGAAACATTAGAGCCTCAAAGATAGTGAGATAGAGCCTTGGAAATCAATTTGAGTTTTATGTAGGAGAAATTCTTCATTCTGCCTATCATACTCTTCTTGGCTGTGCTGTGGACTTATCTCCTATCTTATTTAACCTCCCCAACCATTTGGCAAGTTAGCTATTTTTGTCTTGATTTTATAGTGGAGGAAACCAAGATTCATAGAAGGTAAGCAGCTAGCACAAGGTCACAAAGCTGGTCTTGGAACCCGGTAGTCTGTTTTGCTCCAAAGCCTAAAACCTTTTGCTAACACAGCATGTGGCCTTTGAGATAATCTCTTCCAGACAATAGCAAGGAGCTAATAGACAGAAAGCGTCAAAAGCGTATTAGGTGACTAAAGGCTGACAGGCGATTTGTATCTCATGCCCAGAATTCCAGTGAGTGTGTCTAAACTTGCTCAGTGCAGCACACTAGCCCTAGCCACGTGTGATGACTGAAAAGCTCAAATGTGATTAGTCCAAACTGAGAAGAGCTGTAAGTGTAAAAATATACCCTAGATTTCAAAGACCTAGGGGGAAAAAAAAACCCACCTCATTAATTTTTACACTGATCATACATTAGAATGGTAACATTTTGGATGCATTGGTTTAGATGAAATATACTATTAAAATTAATTTCATCTGTTTCCTTTTAATTTCTTAATGCGATTAATAGGAAAATTTAAATTGCACATATGACTTGCTTTCTATTCGCATTTAACACAACTGGTATAGACCCATGAGTTGACAGATATATGATAGGAAACTTTCCTCCCTTCTTCCTAACATCATTTCTTCTCATTTTTGGCTCAGACTTCTCAAGTCTTACCCATTGGGCAAATCTTAAGAAGCTTTCTAACATCCTCAGACCAAAGGGTCATTTTGAATCTAAATTTAGATTTACCTTAAAGTTACTTCCCAGGACAATGTCTTTGTCATTCTGGCACTTATAAAATCAGATTAGGAGACAGCAAGAGCTTCATGCTTGTGTGCAAAGCGCATCAAATAAGACATCTCACTGGGGTGATGTTTCTTCCTCTCTTCCTTTCACTTAAAGCAGCCTGAACAACATGCAGTCCCAGTTTCCAGAAGGACCGCTCCAAGAATATAACAGAAGGCCATTTGGTTTCTTTTGTCTGCTAGCTAAAGTGGTCCTTGAATATCATATCACCAAAGTAAAGATGTGGTTTTTTCTTGCAGTTTCGTGTATGCCAAAGGGAGAGCAATCTGATTTCTGACGTTGTTAGAGGAAGCCTCTGACTTGAGATATTGGAGGCCTGGGTTTTACTTTGTCTACTGGTTTGTGTGTTAGCCCTCGCCCTGCTTCCCCCAACAATACTGTAGTAAGTTCAGAGATGATGAGATAATGCCACATAAAATGCTCATGAAGAAATGAGCTATACAGATGTTGGTCATGGGTACCACTGATGACTTGAGGACTGTAGGCATTCATCCATGGGGAAACGATTCCTTTCTGTAGCTTGAGCAAAGCACTATATGAGATGTTCTGGGACGCCTGGGTGATCAGTCGGTTAAGCATCTGCCTTCGGCTCAGGTCATGATCCCAGAGTCCAGGTATCAAGTCCCACTTTGGACTCCTTTCTCAGCAGGGAGTCTGCTTTTCCCTCTGCGTGCTTCTCCCTCTGCCTACTGCTTCCCCAGTTGTGCTCTTTCTTTCTGACAAATAAATAAATAAAATCTTTAAAAGAAGAAGAAGAAGAAAAAGAGATGTTGTTTTGGATACAATAGTGTTTGTTCATTTTCACTTGAAATCTACATGGGGGGGGATGACAATGAGAAGTTGAGCACAAGTGAATTTTAGTATATCTACATCAACAGCAGCCGCATCTTTCAGCATCTTCTAAGCCAAGAAGTCTGTGCCAGACTCCATAGGGAAAATAACAGAGCGAAACAGAGGTCTTTGCTCTGGGGAAGCAGGTTATCTTGTTGAGAAGATGGGCATAAACAGAAAAACACCAGGAGCAATGTCAGACAATATTCTCCAAGTGTTATGTGAATGAAACAGAATTTGGAGATTCCAGAGGGCAGTGTGCCTGAGAAAGAGAAGGTACGAAATGGACATCAAAGGACATAAAATGAGGCTAAAGACAAATGGAGCTGGGGAGACAGGGTATTTCCAGTAAGAAAACATGCACGTAGTCCCATGTGGGCCCACGACAATAGGAATGTGCAGGGAGGGTTTGGCGTTGTGAAAAAGAACAAGTGGCATCGCTGGAGAAACTTTTACAGCATATTGATGCCTCAACGCACTCCCAGAGTTTTCATTTAATCAGTTTAGGAGTAGGGACTATTGTTAAGTATTATTGTTGTTGTTGTTGTTGTTTTAATTTTTTTTGCATTTTTAAAAATTTTTTTAATTGTTTTTTTTAATTCTCCTGAATATTCTAAAATGAATATTCTGAGTCCGAGTTGAAAACCACTGAGCAAAAAACACAAGGTTTTTAGATCATAGTCATAGGAAGTAAAATTTAAAGGGTAATATTTTAAAGGGGAGTCAATGGACAATCAAGAATTGTGGTCTTTATGGAAATTGACATACATGTATATTTCTTTTTTTTTTTTCTTTTCTTTTTTAATTAGGCTCCATGCCTAGTATGGAGCCCAGCACAGGGCTTGACCTCATGATGCTGAGATTAAGACCTGGGCTGAGATCAAGAGTAGGATGCGTAAGCAACTGAGCCACCCAGGCACCCCTATATATGTATATTTCTATGTGGTCTTTTTAATTCACTGATAACTGTTGTCCATAGTGATCCTATCCACTTGGGTGTGGCTAAAAGTTGTAATTCGCTCCCTATTTCCTTACTCTGCGTGTTCTTACACTGTCCTGTAGTCAGTCCTAGCTAAGTGTGTGACAGCTGGTATGTCACAGCCGCTCGGATCCACCAGGCTTGGTGTAATCTTTGCAAAGGGCTTTATCATCGTGCCCATTTGTGCCCACGGTAGCTATTTTACAATAATCTGTAAACTTCCTTCACCTCTCCAACTTAACAAATTGGGCAATAGAGTTTAATTACTTGCCTTGGGCCTTGAGGCTAACTGGCAACAGAGGTGAAATTAGAACTCTCAGCCACTGCATTCGCTGTATCTTATTTGGCTCCAGAAGCGAGGCAGCCCAGCCTCGCACTGCTGTTAGAATACTCTGTCCTGGCAATGCCGTTTCTTCAGTGAATCAGTCAGTGTTCCAGATTAGTAGGTGAAAGATGACAGGTCGGCCCGAGCTGTGGCCCTGGGACGATGAGTATCAGCAGAGGCAGGGACAGCCACAGTCGCCTCCGGAGGACCGTCCCTATGATCTGGGAGTTCCTATTCCAGTGAAAGTCTGGCCAGGCCTATGATAGCAATCCCAGCCCTACCTCCATGAAGAGAAGTCTCCTGGGTCCCATAGCTTGTGGGCTATTCTAATTCCTCTCCAAAGCTCCCATTCACTGAAAAGATATTGATTTTTGTTATACACCTGAAAGGAAGAGAAGAAAGCCCAGCCATTTTTACAGCTGCATTTTTAAAAGAATTCTTTATGTGTTTTGGGAACTTCTGGGTTTATTGGCAATGGTGAGGCTGGGAGGTCTTTATGAAAAGTAGCAGAAAAAAGCTAGAGTCTGGGCACTAGACTCTTTAGAACAAGAAGAGCAGTTAATTTTGCACCCTCCACCTATGGTTATTTCCTTTTTCTCCATCTCCAAGTCCATTACCGATTTAAGAACAATTTCCAGTATCTTCTGTTATAGCAAAAAGAAAGTCTCTAAAACAGTAGTCCTCAGCACCGTTTGCTCGTGACAGGCATCTCAGGAGCTTTAAAAATACAGATCCCCAGGCCCCACCTATAGACCCGTTTGAATCAAGATTCCGGGAATGGAGCCGGGGCATCTGTATTTATTTACAATTCTCCAGGTGACAATAATGTGCATCAGTATGAGCTGATACTACTGCTCAGCTAAAATCCAAATCCTTGTCTCTAAATATCATGGCTTTTCACCACCTTTTGGTTTGATTTGTATTGGGTTACAGTTCTACAGTGTGACTTAAGATCTGGTGTCTAAAATCCAAATCTTAATTTCTTATTCGTATTTCTCCTTTTGTCTTGTTTTAGATCACATGACCCCAGAGGACCATCCAAACTATATTTGGGTTGTCATTCTACTCTTTGGGAAACATGGTTTCCAGCATAATATTAAGTCTTCTACCTATCTGACCTAACTCCAGACTCCGAATGCCCAGCATAGCCTCATGACGAAAATTTCTGTAAGTGCAATTTGGAGATCAGATTGCCAGAAGCTTGATAACTATGAGATTGAGAGGTAGAGATTAAGCATCCCTGCCACCCATGCATTAAATTTCCCAATTGCTATGTTGATCTTTAGCAATACTTGCTTTCTTCTCTCAGCCATTTCAAAGCCAATTAACTCCATTCTTGTTCACACCCTTATTAAAAATATAATTACAGCAGTATTCTCTAGGGAGCATCATTGTATAGACTTTACAAAGTGAAATGGCCAAGAACTAACTAGGTTGTGTAAACCATCTCAGCCCTGAGAAATCATATGGGATGCAGGGGACTCTCAGCCCCAGGGTAGGCTAGGTGGTGAGTCATGAATTTTAGTGTGGAAAGAAACAGTTACAAGTCACCCAAATATAGCATAACCTAGGATACAGAAAATGGGTGTGGAATCAATCAGAGAATAATTATTTGATAATAATTATCCAGGGTCTAATTAACCATTCTCAGAAGGTTGTATTAGTACCAAAAAGCAACCAAGTTTTGAGCGCCTGGGTGGCTCAGTCAGTTAAGGACCTGCCTTTGGCTCAGGTCATGATCCCAGAGTCTCGGGATCGAGCCCCACATTGGGTTCCCCGCTCAACGGGGAGTCTGCTTCTCCCTCTGTCCCTCACCTTGCCCATGCTCTCTCTCCCTCCCTCTCCCAAATAAAAAATGGTTAAAAAAAAGAAGCAACCAAGTTTTTATACTAGATTTGGGGGGGGGGGGAGAAAGGGAGTGATGTACCATTGTAGTTTTCTGGAGTGTTGAGGTTGCAGAGTTAGAAGATAAGAAATTGTGAAGGAGGATGCAGAGAGTAGGGTCAGCAGAGCCCTCCTGTGAGCCAAGCATCATGGATGTCGCCAGTTTTCATTCACTCAACTTTGATGGAGGGCCCACTACAACCAGAGGCTGTTACATGACCTGGAAGGAGAATGATAAAGTTTCTGCTCACATGGAATTTATACTCCATTGAGAGGAAACAGATACTCCACATTGAGAAGCCAATAAGTAAAATCCAGTAAGGTGGTAAGTGCTTTGCAGACAAATGAAGGGAGGTAAAGGGCATGGCGTCTGATGAGGGCTGCTTTGAATAGGATCACAAGATGTGTGCTCTCTGATGTGGTGGCCTCTGAGCTCACACATCAGTGTCAAAGCAATACAGAGGTCAGGAAGAAAGAAGGCCAGGTAGAGGGAACAAGACGCCCTGAGGTTGGAAAAGGGTTGTCACGTTCAGGAAACAGAAAGAAGACCAGTATGGCTGGATCCCATCGAGGAAGAAATAGAGTGTCAGGCGGGGAAACAGCCCAGAGGGTGGATGTCATGGGATGAAGTTAGGATTTTAAGTGCTTTAAGGAAATCACTGGGAATTTTTAAGGAGAGGAGTGATGTGTTCTTTTTTTAATTCAATTAATTAACATATAGTGTGTTATAACATACCTTACAACATGTATTATTAACACAGAGTATAGTTTCAGAGGTAGAATTTAGTGATTCACATATAACACCCAGTGCTTATCACATCACGTGCCCCCCCTTAGTGCCCGTCACCCAGTGACCCCATCCTCCCCACCTCCCCTCCAGTAACCCTCAGTTTGTTTCCCAGAGTTAAGCATTTCTTGGGGTTTTTCTCTAGAGGGTATTATGCTAAGCAAAATAAGTCCGTCAGAGAAAGACAATTATTGTAAGATCTCACTCATATTTGGAATTTAAGAAGCAAAACAGATGATCATAGGGGAAGGGAGGGAAAATAAAGACAAAATCAAGCGTAATGTGTTCTGCATTGCATTTTAGAGCCCTCTTGGGCTTCTGGGTGGAGAATGTAGTGTAGACTGGAAGCAGAGAGGAATGTGACAGGTACAGCAGGGAAGGATGGGTCAGCTAAGGTGGGAGCAGGGGAGTAGAAGAAGGATGGGCTTCAGGAGTGATTCTGGAGGTAGGGTCAGCATGCCTTCCATGTGGATAAGGCCAGCAACCATAATGGCAGACCTAGTCCTGTCTGAGATCATTGCTCCCACCCCATCCCTACTCAGGTCATTGATTTTGACCCAAAATGGAGTAACATCTAATGCTATTTGGAAACATTAGGGATTTTACCTTAGCTTATTTAAGCAGGAAAAAAAAATCAAATTCCTGCCCAGGGAGAAATTTGTTTGCTGCTTTTTATCTCCTAACCCTTAAAATGTCATCCTGTCTCATTAGGCCATTTTGTTGATTACTGTGCTTTCCGTAAAGGCTAGAAAAGTCCCATTCACATTCCTAAGTTTATCTTTTTTTCCGAATTTTTTGAGACTCTGGTTGCATTTACTGAATTCTTCATGCCATCAGACATGTACATACGGGTTTTTGCCATTGGTCAGTTTCCCCAAGTAAATGCTGACATCATAATAGCAAGCATGTAATGAGCACTTACAATATCCAAGGCATTGTTTTAAGAATTTCACATTTAGGGATGCCTGGGTGGCTCAGTTGGTTAAGCGGCTACCTTCAGCTCAGGTCATGATCCCGGCGTCCCAGGATCGAGTCCCACATCGGGCTCCTTGCTTGATAGGGAGCCTGCTTCTCCCTCTCCCTCTGCCTCTGCCTGCCACTCTGTCTGCCTGTGCGCGCTCGCTCGCTCTCCCTCTCTCTCTGACAAATAAATAAATTTTAAAAAATTTAAAAAAAAAAGAATTTCACATTTATTCCTCCTAGCCACCCTTTGAGTCAGTATTCTTATTACTATCACTTTATAAAATGAAGAAACTGAGGCAAAAAAAAAAAAAAAAGGTAAAGTCACCTGCCTAAGTTCACCAGCTGGTAAGTCACAAAGCCAGGTTTTGCACGAGTCTGGAAGCAGAGCCCCAGGTTCTCAGTCACTAAGCTGTGCTGCTTTCCCTCTATCTCCTTTTCGCTCTTTCCTATGTAACTGAAGCTGCTACCTCACGAGACTTGTTCCTCCTGCAAAAACCCCCATGTGCCACTAAGAGGCGCTTTGGTGGGGCAGGGCTTCTGGAAGC